>JAFVLL020037601.1:0-39852 GCA_021397915.2 Tor tambroides | reverse complement strand
AGTGCTGAATCAGAGGCTTTAAATTAGTTTTCAGTATTGAAGCCATGAAATTTAAAGAAATAATTTTTGTCCTAATTGTACAGTTCTAGCTAATGATAGTTTGTCCAGTTTTCAGTTTGACAGTTCTAATTTTCTTGATGATATTTTAGGTCAGAGGTCAGTTCGAGCTGCCCTTCAAAGCCTCAGGACGGGGAAAGCAGGAAGCTCAGTATTCAGGCTATACTGCACTCTCAATTAACTGACAGTCAAGAAGATGAAGAAGATGTGCTTGTTTCCTCTCAGGATGACATGTTTGAAAAGGAGAGAAATGGTGTGTAGACCCAAATTTTTCCACTTATTATCTGTCGTTGTCTAAATATGTTTTTTGTTTAGTTTATTGTTGTTATAGAATCATGTTCACTGTAACAGGCACCAAGGCAGACAACAGTGTTACAGAGCTTGACAGAGAACACCTGCCGACATCCACACCTGCACATAGTCTTCGCTTGCTTCATCTGTCTGGACAGGGCACACTTGTACAGGAGAGTCTTTCACAGTAAGTGGTTATCCTTAGCATGATTTATTGAAACATTTTCTTTAGGTTGGAGGGTAAAATTATGAATCTATTATTTTATGGATTATAGAAAAAGTAAAGAATATTAAATGATGATATTCCAATATGTAACAACATGAATGCTATATAAACTTACTTGACTCTTCAGCTTATAGTTTACCCACAAATTTAAAATTGTCTTGATTTTCTCAGTTAAGAATGTTAATGATTTTGATGACAGAAAGTTTTAATCCCATTTTGATCTGATCTGTTTCTCTGTGTACACTGAAAAGGTTAATTTTGGCGTTGAATAACTGCTTATTTTTCTGTCATTGCTTTAGGCAATCTGTTGACTTTGTGGCTGCCACTCAGGACAATTTAAGCCAAGCACCTTACATTGTCCCAAATTCACCCACAGAAAAAGAGCAGAGTAAGTGTGTTTCACATACAGATTAGGCTTATGTGATGTAAAAAGGTTTTCAGAAGGATTCCTAAATTATTCCATTTAGATTATAATGAAGCTGCTGCATCCCCAATGGACACATCAGCGCCCCCTGAGGACCAGCCACCAGGGAGAGAGGAGGAGCCAATGGACATGGACCCCTGCCCCAAATCACAACCCACAGCCTCCACTCCAGTGTCCCAGAATTCCCCTGGATTTGTTCTAGAGAAAAACCTCTCTGTCCCCAGCCAGCCTGAGTTCTCACATGTAGGCATCCGTTATTCAGGTGTACACATGTGGTCACATATGTTGAATTTCAATAGAAATCCAAATTATTAGGAAGTTTGCGTGAGCGTGAAAGATTTTACCATGTAACCATGCAGATTTTGGGCAAACCTTAACCAATAGAACGATGTTCAGTTTGAAAGTGACTTCTGTGTGAGCTGTGCTTTATATATTACTACACTACTGACTAGGGATGCTCGATATTATCGGACTGATATCGGAATCGGCCGATAATGGCTTTAAATGTTAATATCAGCATCCGCCCGATATGAAAAATTATGCCGATATGTCTTGCCGATAAGAGGAATACGTTAACTCACATGTGCTCAGGGTGTGCTAGTGATTAGATCACGTCAGCAGTGTGGCTCATTCTTGAAGCAAAGTTTTGTCTGAATGATGATAAGATTCGCTCTTTTGGATGCTGCATTTAAACTGTGAAAGCACCTACAGAATGAGGCGTTTGGTGTGTGATAGAGTAAACAGTAATAGCACTTGTAGCAGCAGCAGTGACAGCCTCCCCCGGGTCCTAATGCTCATTCGGTAAGGAGTTTTAATCTGTAGGGGGCGCTGTTGGCCTACTTCTAATTAAATTAAAAGTAAAATAACCTACGCAAGTAACATTTAGACTGTGTTTCTGATTAAATAAAGTAGTAATTGATGTCATAAAATAATGAGTATGTTTTGATTTAAAGGTCAGCAGCTATAGCTTGCATGAAAAAAAAATTCCCAAAAATGACACTTGTAAATTAAATAATTTTATATATACTGATTTATTCATTAATGTGTAATATGTTTTATTTTTTTAAACAAATCAACTCTTGCTTTAGACCATCTACAAATGTTAAATCTTATAAGTAAAATAAAATGTTAGGGTTAACTGCATCTTTCTGGGGGGAAAAACAATGCAGTGATTGATATATAGTTTATTTATAGTTCCGTTCAAAGCTACAATGTGCTGTCAAAATACCTTCATTATGGTTTATTTAATTCTAACAAATAAGTTCTTGTTAAAAACTAACCAAAATTAAAAATATTTTGCTTATAATTTCTGCACAGGAGAGACTTGGTGTTGTTTCCAAACAAAAAGGAAATATATCGGTATCAGGCAAAATGATTTGAAAAATATCGGCATATCGGATATCGGCAAAAGTCCAATATCGTGCATCCCTACTACTGACAATAGAAAATGGACCTATTTTACAGAAATTTTGCTAATGTGACCACACCTTAATTGTGTTTTACTGTTCATAGCATTCCAGTTAAACATATCTGCACCTTCTTTTATTGACATTGTATTTTCCATGTTTTCTCAATGTAGGATGTGTTTATTTCCACTCCAAGTCTTGAACCTGGGAAGAATAGTCAAGGGACTGAGAGCTCAAAGAAGTTGCCTCATCAAAACAACCCATCAGCAACCGAGTCAGGATCGCCCAAGCAGACCGGCCCAGCAGAGCAGCTAAAAAAGCCTTCAAGCAGCGGTTCACAGCCCTCTGAGGTGGCTGAGTGCTTTCAGTTGGAGCTCAACAGTGAAAACAGCAGTTTTGCTCAGAAGACACAGTTGTTCATTGTGGAGGAGGATAGCCAAGCCACACAGATTGTGGAAGAGGAAGGAACTGTTGGTGCGGACAAGAGCAACTCAAACCCTAAACACCATTCCCAAAATGCAAGCAAGAATGTTACGGACCCTGAGCCTGTTACAACATCAAATTCACAAAGCCTTTCTAGGGTGCCTGACTCAAAAAGTACCGAAAAAACAGAAGACTGTAACCCCTCTCAAAAGTTCTCACAGGGTGTTAATGTAGGGAAACAGAATATAAGCCCTTCTCCAGGTGCGACTCCATCCCAGCTTGTCGGTGCAGATTGTGTTTCAGACACCCCGAATGTACCACAAACAAGTAAAACCACAGTCGCTGACTGTTCACAAGCCTCGCCATCATCTGACAGACCTGTATCCTCTGTCCCCCAACAGTCTCTGTCTCAGTCAGTCTTGACTATTTCGTCCCAAAAGAACACCGAGAAGGAAAAAGAAAGTGTTAATCAAAGCCAGAGACTCAGTCAGCCCATGACACACAGCCACAGTGTTGTTACAGACAGTGTTATAAATACCACACAGGAGGAGCGGATGGATGAAGGTGAGATTCAGAGAGAGGTGACAGGTGATGACACTGGGATCAAGCTGGGTTTGTCTCAGAGCCAGGTGCTTTCTCCAGAACCCATGGAGGAGGAGAATGGAGAGGAGGAGGAGGAGGAGGAGAATGGAGAGGAGGAGGAGGAGGAGGAGACGTCCCAGCGTGAACCCAGCAGAGACGACCACTCCTCCAGCAAAGAGGAGAGCTTCAGTGTCATGGTGCTAGAAGAGAGCCAGAGGGTCTCTCAAGAGAAAGTGAAAGATAGGAGGTCACAGCCGTTTGTAAGCTCCTCGCAACCTGTGAGGGGCTCTGTGCAGGGCAAACGTGAGGCCACAGCAAAGATCTCAGGGTCTCAGCCGGTGGGATCAACTGAGGTTTCACCTTTACAGCTTGAGAGAGCGAAGTCCCAGAGCACACAGCCCAGTGATGCAGGACAGCACAAAAAAAACTCGGACAATGCCGCCAACAGAAGTCTGAGCGACAGCTCTGGAGGTGGGATTAAGCCTCAAACAAGTGATCTATTATCCCTACTGATTATGTAACCGGTCTTCAGTAAGTCCAACTAGCCGTTTTCTCTTTCTTTCTTTCCTGTCCAGAGCTTCCGTTTCACTTTACATTGCCCAAAGAGGGCGAGCTGATCCGCCCAGCAGTGAGTGCAACTCCTCCACAGATTAGTCAGCTGAAAAAGACACCGAGACACAGCACTCCTATTGGTGGTTGTCCCTTTCTTTTCCTTGCATAACTTATTTGTGTTTAAATATCAGTATGCTGAGATGAAACTGCACACCCCTCCCTCTTAACCTTCCTGTCCTTGTTGTGGTGAACCATTTTTCATTTTCTTCGTGCCTTTTTGATGTTTTGCAGAGATGACCTCGTTCTCAGAGCCGTCAGAGGCCGACGTTACCAGGGAGACGACAATGGCGGCCAGTGAGATTTCGGTAGAGGGGAGCAGAGAGGGCGAAGAGCCAGCAGCAGAGGAGCAAGATGGGAAACTGAGTCTCAGGATGAAGCTGGTGACACCGGTGGAGGAGGGTAGCTCGGGATCGGAACATTTCAGCCTGCAGAGTAAAAGCTGTTTTTTTTTTTGTTGTTGTTGTTGTTGATTTTGACACACTGACATTTTCACTCACCGTCTTACACCAAGAACACATGATAATATAGTTATCTCATATAAATGAAATAACATAATTACAATGATATACTTTTATTTATTTTTATATTTGTATTATATTTTTTTTATATTTAATTGTATTTTTAATTAAATATTTTTAACTATTTTTATTATATTTAATTCAAAATATAATTAAAAATATTATAATAAAATATAAATATATTACAATAGACCATATATACATACATATAAAATAAAATATAATTTTTTTTTTTTTTTTATTATTATTTCAAACATGGTTATATACTGTCCGGTGTAATGAATTAAGTCAGTAAATGAAGTGAGTATTAAGTTAGTAAATACTAGTACTGTTTTAAGTGGTCTAAAGTTTAACCCATTAAGCTTGATTTTTAATGCTTCCCCAGAACCATCATTAACAGATGAGGAAGGATCTGTCTCCAAGGCTACCACTGTTGCCATGGATGTAACCAGGTAACCTGCAGTGGTTGCTATGCAGAAGCTTATCTGTGGGATGGATTCATTTTTCAGCTGTCACTCACAGCTGCTGAATCTCTGCCTTAGTCATTTTAACACATTTGTAATACAGATCCTTAATAATGCCTCAAAACTGTTTTTTATTTCATTTAAATACTGGACAGAACTGCAGATTTTAGTTTTCATAGTTGGGAAATCATGTGGTATATTATTTCCGTTCTTGTCTGTTTTTCAGTCCTTCTGTGTTCAGTCGTGTTCGGGAGGCCCACAGGCAGGTCCAGGTAGAGGATGAAGAGTCCAGTGATCCTCCACTCAGGTACCACACTCCTGTGAAATAAGAAAAATGTCACACTTTAAATCACCACTAGCTGTTCATTAGAGATTAAAGTATATGTTTGTGCAGTTCTATTTAAAAATAGTATCATGCTTGTTTTATAGGTATCTTGAATTATATGCTCTCATAGGGCTGTACAATGAGCATTTGCGACTGAAAATTACAAATTACAAATGTGCAAAATTGCAAATGTAAAAATTATTTATATGCACCTGGTCAAAACATCATGACATCAGGATTAAAATGTTGTTGTTATTGATCCCTAATGCATGTTTATGCAGTGTAGAAAGCCCAGTTAATTATAATGTTGTGCTGAATTTAAGGCATAGTGCGTCAGTGCATATTGTAAAATACATATTTTGAAATTGGGAGTGTCTTTGTGCTCTCAAAATAAAAAAAAAATGCTGTTCTTTTATGCAGAAGCAGCTCATGATCATGTGTTTTCAGTGCTGCTCGGTTTGCAATTAAAGGGATAGTTCAACCAAAAAAATAAAATTCTCTTCCGTAAGACCTTCGTTCATCTTCAGAATACAAATTAAGATTTTTTTTTGATGAAGTCTGAGAGCTTTCTGACCCTCCATAGACAGCAAGGTTCCTACCACGTTCAAGGCACAGAAACTTAGTAAGGACATTGTTAAAGTAGTCCAAGTGACATCAGTGGTTCAACCGTAATTTTATGAAGCTACGAGACTATTTTTTTGTGCATAAAGTAAATGAAAATAACAACTTCATTCAACAGTTCTTCTTTTCTGTCAGTCTTTGATGCGTGTTCACAAAAATACCACGACATATGCGTGCACATTCCTCTGCTTGTAAACAATTTGTAATAAGACTCATTTATAAATCATTTGTGAGCTATAGAGAAGCTTTAAGGTCTTCCTGTAGTTTTCTGCAAATTTAAAGCTCTATTGTTTAATGTTTAAAAATGAAACAAAGACAACCATGAATATTTGTATTTTAATTTACTATTGTTAGTGAAAGTGTACTCAAAATATAATTGTTTATCATATGTTAATAAGATGATCAGTGCTACTTTTGGAGGGGCGTGAGTGCTTCTAAACAACAAGCATAAAGCCCTGTCTCAAGTCACTAGACTGGATAAGAATAGACTTGGGCACAACTGACCTTGAATTCTTTTTTGTTGAGGTTATAAATAGAGTTCCCTTGGTGTTGGATATCTTTAGAAACCTAAAGTAGGTTTGATAGTGCCACTCCTGCCTGGTCAGGGCTGTAGAGAGCCGTACAATGGAGCATGACCCACTTCCACAGCTCAAGGTTGGGATGTTTTTGGTTTTGTTTTGGTCTTTGTCTTTGTCCTGGGTTCCTCAAGGTGTTCTCCTGGTGATCCTGGTAGGGCTGTACACTTGAAATAAACCAAAATCACAATAGAGCCTTCAAATGTAAAGACTGTGATTTAATTAAATAAATATATGCACTGTGTGTTTCAGAAGAAAGTGTGGCACTGTGTTTTCATACATGAGTGACTCATGATCTGGTGTCTTCAGGGTCTCAGAGCGGCTTAGTTAACAGTAAATGCTGCTCCACACAAACTCATCTCTGAGTTTGGGTTGCTTATTATAACATAAAATCTTCCCAAACTTGTAAAGCTTGACGTTTACTTTTTTTTGGCATTGTTGCCTTTTATTTTGATAGGACAGTAAGTTTTTGACAGCGAAGTGGAAGAGAGAGAAGGAGGCGTGATCGGAAAAGGTCCACGAGCCAGGACTTGAACTTGACACCCAAAGTACAATGGCCCTATATGTCGACACGCTGCTCACGAGGCTATCGACGATGTTTAATGTTTAAAAATGAAGACATTAAAACAGCCATAAATCACAAAAATTTGGGCCAAATTGTGCAATCCCTCCAACAACCATAGGAAATTTTTTTTTTTAAAATGACATTTTATCAGAAAAACCGCCATTAGATGTTTGTCTTTAAATCCTGCAACCCTATTTTTGTGTGCAAGTGGCTTCACAAGTCAATAATAAGTGAAACAAAGTTATTAAGCAAGGTCATGTGCACTGTACTAAACAAATGTACTCTGTAGTCTTTCTAAAATTCTGCCTGTATGTGTTTGTCTCTTTACTTTTCCAACAGGCAAGCAAGCCAGCTGTTCAGGTCCCCCAACACTAATGACTCAGGGCTGTCTCCCAACTGCCCAAAAGAAACAGTGGACAGCAGAGCCTCAGGCCGAGTCACTGAAGCTGTACCTCTGCACCCTGCTGGTGCGGGAGCAAACTCTGAACCTCTGGTCAGTGGTCTGTCCTCCCCTGCTAAAGAACAAGAGGTTCTCAGCACTTCTGGAAAACCTCGAACACCTGTCCGACAAAGAGCTGTGTCACAGCAAACTAGTGTGGATATCAGCTCGACCACCAGCCCACCCAGCAAAGTAAGAAAGTGTTGGTTATTTAGGATACATTTAATGATAAAGTTCTTTAACAGGTGCCATATGTTATATTTTTTATTTTTGTCTCTTTTGGTTTGTCAGCGAGCTGCATCTCAGCAGACTAGTTTTGATCTGTCTGGACCACATAACCTGTCTGGAAGGGTAAAAGATTTCACTAAATGTTTATAATGATTTATTACATACTGTAAATATGTTAGCCACTAGGAAAAATCCTGCATCATGTCATAGATTGCAAGAAATTATTATTTAGTATGATTAAATATGGTTCATGATTTAATGAAAGGGCTGTAACCTTTCAGATGTATCTTCAAGATTTTTCTTACTCTTAAAGGGAGAACCAAGCACACCAACCAGAACCCATCCAGGCCCATCATTGCGAAGACATGTTCGCACCATCCAGGAAGTCCGAACAACGGTCACTCGCATCATTACAGATGTCTACTATGAAGATGGCAGAGAGGTTGACCGCAAGGTTACCAATGTAAGAAGTGTTGCCTTGGCTAGAACTCCATGATTTTTTTTCATGTTGCTCTGTATATGACATCTTGTGACAATTAATACTTTTGATTCAGACATGAATAATTTAATCCTGTGACCAAAAGTGTCTGATAATTGGGACATTACTAGGCAGCAGTGTTGGGGGTAACAAGTTACGTAATCAGATTACTTTTTCAAGTAACTAGTAAAGTAACACATTACTTTTTAATTTACAAGAAAATATCCAAGTTACTTTTTCAAATACGTAGTGCCAGTTACTTTGTTTTCCCATTTATTGACTGACAGCTCTTCTGTCCCCATGTTGAGAGAAATCAGGAGTAAGTGCAGATGTATTGTGTGGATTGTGTAAACATGATGGTTACTGTAGTTCTAGAATAAAGGTGAACATGCTGAGGTTTATTCATTAGTCATCTCTGCCTGAGGCTTATTCATTACATATTTGTTGTGCAAAGGCTTTTTACATTTGCCAAAAACAGAAGTTTCTTATATTAAAAACAAACCAACAAGCAAGCCCAGCCAAGATTTTAAAAAAGTAAAGCAAAAGTAACATAACATTACTTTCCATAAAAATAACTAAATGTAATTACTTTTTTAGAGAGTAACCCAATATTGTAATGTATTTCTATTAAATGTAACTTTCCCCAACACTGCTAGATAGTATTTGGCTGGTCATGTCATCTCAGTATGGTGGCCCCCGTGAGGCGACCAGGTGCTGGATTTACATAAATAGACCAGATTCAAGAAAGATAAATTGTAAGAATGTTCCTAAGTGCAATTAATGAAAAATTCTTAAAACATGCTCATATTTTCCTTAGAATGTCTATTTTTTTGCTCCTCATAAAGAAAATGTCAGGCTTTGGCTCAACATCCCAATGATTTCATTAAACTTTTGGGGATTTAAGACAAGTTTTATAGGTCATTTACAATGTTTTTTAAGAACGTTCTTTTCAGGAATTCACATTTCCCTTAAATACTCCACTTTAGTAAGCTACTGATATGGCTGGAATCTTCGTTTTTTTTGTGAGGGGACATGACTTTAAAAGTATTTTAGAAGTACCATTTATTTCCTTAGGTGTAAATGTTTTTAATGTGGAAAATATTACTTGGTGCACCTTCAATGTTTTTAGGTACAGATTAAGCTGATGAACAAACCTCTGTTGTATCTTTTCACCAAGGAGTCAGAGGAACCCGTGGTGGATCGCTGCGTCGTAGACAGTGACATCTCACCATCCCGCACAGGAAGCTCCATGACATCAGGAGACCTGGCTGACGTCAGTTCACTCTCCTCGAAGGCCCCATCACACCACAGCTCCAGTGGGACAAGCAGCACGGGCCTGGGTCCTATCAGAATGCCAGATTTTCTAATGCCCCCCAGCCGAGGGGCCAAGTCTGGCCGGTGAGAAGTCTTCCTGTCTCTGTTTCCATTACTAACACTCTGCGGTTAACACATGAGTTTTGGTTGTAGGGAAGTAGGCGCTGTTGCATAGAATGTCTTGTGTGCATGTTATTGTCAATACGTTACATTAGAGCATGTCCTCACCTTCTTGTTATTGGACACGGTATGATTTTAGTATCTTCTCATGGCTGCTGCTCCCATACACATTTGGTCGAGGGCGTTTCAGCTGAGCGCATCCTCTCCTTGTGTGTGTTTGAACCCCAGGCGGGGGGGATGGCAGCAGCCGAGGAGTCACACTGTGGTGGTGGGGTCAGAGGTGACGGATGCACGGGGGTCTCGGGTCACCACCCAGCTGAGCCCCCGTGGCCGTGCCCGGCGAGGAAGGCCTCCTTCCCGCGGCCCGCTGTCCAGGTGAGGCGCTCCTGGATGGGCTGGCAGGGTCCAAGACACTCTTTGTATTAGATGCTAATTTATAGCCACTGTTTTTAATCATCTTGCATGACCCTTGTTCCTTGTTTCCCCAAATATGACTTAGTCATTAGTATTAACTCAAATGCTTCCCTTTGTAGCTCATGGATGAGTTCTCTGTTTCCATAATTAATGGGTGTTGTGATGCTCATTGTGTCACTTTTTTGTTTTTATTCTCTCTCCATCACCTGCTAATACTGACTCTCAGAGGTGGCAGGACAGGACAGAGAGGTGGTGCCCATGGCCAGGGTGCATCATCCTCAGAAGAGGAGCACTTTGTCCAAAGGCATGTCCAAGCACCGGGAAGCCCAGTAGAGCCCAGTGCTACAAGCCGCTCTGAATCTCTCAACACCACCTCCCCGGATAACAGCGCTGGGTCCAGCAGTTTTGTTGGGTTGCGTGTGCTGGCCAAGTGGTCATCCAACTCTTATTTCTATTCTGGGAGTATCACTCGAGATCTGGGAGAGAACCGTTTCCGCCTTCTGTTCGATGACAACCAGGAGTGTGAAGTACAAGGAAAAGACATCTTGCTCTGTGACCCCATTCCTGTAGAGACGGAAGTCACTGCGTTAACCGAGGAGGAGTACTTTAATATAGGTAAGCAGGACCAAAAAAACTTTACTAGGGATATAACGATGCACCCAGAGCCATTTGAAAATCGATACAAATTTGTGATGATTTAAATTGGTTGAGATGTTAAATGAGTCGCGATACAGTTGGGGGTGGGAGTTTATATGAATGTATCTCTGAGGGGAACTGACTGCCTTTAGAAAAGTTTAGATGGTATTTTCTTTTCCTCTTGCCTCTGTATAATGCATATTACAATAGTGTTCATAAGCGTGCTGTATTGCTGCTGTTCCACAAGCGCCACCTGCTGGCAGAGTGAATTGGCATCTCATTCAGCCCGTCTGCTGTTTCTGTTTCATGCAGAAGATGCTTTATGTAGTATAATAATTTCATTTTACTGAATTCAGAAATGTATAATTTTGAAATGATACAATCTAATTTAGATTAAAAACTGCTCATGTTGCATGTATGCAGCATCTTTGTTTGGATTGTGATTAAAATACAGTGGTTGCCTCTAATTTTAAATGAAAAGTGCACTGGTAAAACCTTAGCTTGTTTATATGAAGAGATTTCTTTTATTTGTGTTATTTATTTGATTTGGGGTTTGTTTTAAAATTTCAATTTACTTGTGTTATTTAACATATTTCAGTTTCACAAAGAAATGTGCAGCTTTTGTCCAAGCAATAAGGAGGACACCTTTTCATTTATAATATGTCATAAATCTCATTTTGGTAAAAAACAATTGTATCATGTAATCAGTATCGTGAATCGTGAGTTGAGTGAATCGTTACATCCCTAGACATTACAGAACCATTACCTATCTATCTGTCTGTCTGTTTGTCATTCTTTCTGTCTGGTGTCTGTTATTCTATCTTTGTCCATAAATGTCTGTCTGTCTTTGTGTATGTATCTTTTTTTTTATGTTAGCCTGTCTCTGCCTATATATCTTGCTGTCTGTCTTTCTATTGTTCTATTATATGTGTATATATATCTTTGTCTATCTGTCATTCCATCTTTGTGTATAAATCTTTTGCCTGTCTGTGTATGTATACCTTTCTGCCTGTTTGTCTTTTGTCTATATATATATATCTTTCTGTCTTTCTTTCTGTTTGTTTATATACCTTTCTGTCTGTCATTCTATGTTTGTCTGTTTTTCCTGTCTGTTCTTTATTTGTCATTTTATCTGTCTATGTCTATATATCTTTCTGTCTGTCTTTCTGTGTATCTTTGTCTGTCTGCCTGTTGTTCAGTCCACCTTTGCCTATCTTTATATGTATCTGTCTGTCTGTTGTTCTATTTACCTTTGTCTACTTCTGTCTTTCGAAAACTTGCATAATCCATATGTGACCTTGGACCACAAAACCAGTCATAAGGGTCAAAATTTTTTTAAATTGAGGTTTATACATCGTCTGAAAGCTGAATAAATACGCGTTCCATTGATGTATGGTTTGTTAGGATAGGACAATATTTGGCCGAGATACAACTATTTGAAAATCTGGAATCTGAGGGTGCAAAAAAATCTAAATATTGAGAAAATCGCCTTTAAAGTTGTCCAAATGAAGTTCTTAGCAATGCATATTACTAATCAAAAATTAAGTTTTGATATATTTACAGTAGGAAATTTACAAAATATCTTCACGGAACATGATCTTTATTCAATGTCCTAATGATTTTTGGCATAAAAGAAAAATCAATAATTTTGACCCATACAATGTATTTTTGGCTATTGCTACAAATATACCCCAGCGACTTAAGACAGGTTTTGTGCTCCAGGGTCACATATGACGTTTTTACCGTTATGGTCTAATGATTATTTAGTTATTTTGTGTCAAAAATCAGAAATAAAAAAAAATGGGTAAGGAACATTTAAACAGTAATTATTTTTGGCAAAAAACTATAATGTGGGGGGGGAAAAAACTGATTCTTTGTCTCTGGTGTTCAGGTGTGGTGAAGGGTCATAAGACTCAAGGCTCTGAGTTCCTTTACTGTGTGGAGAAAGGTGGTCAGAGTAATTGGTACAGCAGAATGTCTGTGATTCTCAGCATGGAGCAAGGCAACCGCCTGAGGGAGCAGTATGGACTGGGACCCTATGAACCATCTACACCCCAAACCATGGCCTCTGATATCAGCCTTGGTGAGTCTTCAATTGACCTGTTCACACCTGTGAAAGTGGAAAAAAGGCAAACTATGGAAACAAACATCTATATTTTAATGAAACTTAAAGGGGTCCTATTATGCTTTTTCATCTTTTGAATTTTAGTCAGTGTAGTGTGTATGTTTGGGCATAAAAAAGATCTACAAAGTTACAAACCTCAAAGTCCACTCCAAAGGGAGATATTTTGTTTTTAAAAAAATCGGCTTTTCAAGAACTACAACGAACGGCTCGTTTGGACTACAGCGTTGTTTTCCAGGTGTTGTGATATCACAAAGCGGTCCATTAGAATATCATTAAAATAAATCCCGCCTACGGAAATTCGAATGGTTGGGGGTGGGGAGGGGCGAGCTCGTGATTATAAAGCTACAAATTCAAATTCTTTGACACTAGATGTCGCAGTAAAATAGCTGTTTCCCCGGTAACGGCTGTAAACAAAGCGGCACTGCCCTCACAAATGCTGCTTTTATTATGAAATGGAAATAAAAATCGACTAATCGGACCAATCACCACAGATTAGCGTCATGCAAAGGAGGGGTTTGGAAAAATGAATCGTTAAACGAATCGTTTGGGAGTCGTTGAGCAAATAAGGTAAAAATAAATGCATATTATAAGAAAATCAAAGTGTTTTTTGACATTGCATGCATGTCAACCTGTTGTTGGGGACTCCCAAAACCAAAATATGAACCTTTCATAACCCACTTTAAGATATTTTTGATGAAATCCGAGAGTTTCCGAGAGTTAGTAAGGACATTGTTAAAGTCCATGTGACATCAGTGGTTCAACCGTACTTTTATGAAGCTGCGAGAATACTTTTTGTGCGCAGAGAACACAAAAATAATGACTTTATTTTATAGTAAAAATAATATTTTTGGGCGTTTTTGAGACCCCTTTCTTGAATCAGTTAAGTATTTTTACTGTAAGCCTTGCTTAGCAGAAGAGAATTCTTTTAAAACATTCGAAGATATTACAGATCCCAATTTGAACACTACGTGCGAAATGTTATAATAAATGTATTAATAGAGCTGTTGTAACTATTATTATTATTATTGTTATAATAATAATTATTATTGTCTTATTTTAAAAAATCATAAAAATGTTACTGATGAGTAACAGTTTCACCACAGCTCTCAGATTTCATCAAAAATGTCTTTATGTGTGTTCTGAAGATGAACGAAGGTCTTAAGGGTTTGGAACAACATGAGAGTAATTAATGACAGAATTTAAATTTTGGGGTAAAATATTTCTTTAATGGTGTAAAGAATCTACCAGTTTGCATCACTGTGTTATTTTGTCCTCAGATAACCTGGTAGAAGGAAAGCGGAGACGCCGAGGAAACTCCAGTGGAGCAGGCACCCCTACACGCAGCTCCAGCAACAGCCCAAGAAACCCAGGGCCTTCTGGGAAACGAAAGCTCATCAGTGGTGCGGAGGATGAGAGGACTCCTGCAAAGAGAGGACGCAGGGGGGGAGGGGCCAGAGTGGGTACGGTACCCCTTGCTGACAGACTTTACTAATTCAACAATATGGACCAAAGCATTTGCTCAATTTTAGAAGAATGTTTTATATGCTTGATTTTTATTGACTAATTTGGTATTTTATTGTTCTGGGTTTTTAACAACATTTCATTCATTTTAGTCGCTATGAAATTATGTTTTGGTTTATCTGTGAGTGTATTTTAAAATGAACTTGGACATATGAACGATAAACACAATGAGTGCCTTTCTCCCCAGTGTTTCCATTGTTGTATGTAACTGTCTGATTTTACAATATAAAACATCTGATAAACCACCCGAAGGTATGAATAAATACTGCTTTTGATACAACTAAATGCAGTGCAGATCTCCAGCTCTAAACGGCAACTGGTATGTGGCATGACATGCTTTTTCTTTTGTTTGGGTGAGCACTCAACAGATGGGAGTGGTGCCTGTGTTTAATTACTCACAGTTCATTATACTTTATGGGCTCTTTGGGGCACAACCAGTCTTTGATTCAAAATAGTGTTTAGTTATGCCATACTTATTTTCTTTTTGTTTCATTTGAACAGGACAGCGTATTGCTGCTTGCAACACATCTGGGAGTGGAGCAGACCTGCCCCCTGACCCCAATGACCTGGTGGCAACACATGGACCTCTGCCGGAAAACTCCTCTCTCTTTATGGGGTTTGTCTTCATGCTCACAGCATCCTCTGAAAACGACAGAGACTCCAACCACCAGCCCAGTGATGAGGATGATGGTGAGGGGTAGAACAAAATAAACAGCTAAACTGCTGTTTATTATCTTTTGTGGAATGTGAAAAAAATTGTGTAATTATTTAGTAATACTCTTATTTAGCAAGGATACATTTAATAGATCAAAAGTGACAGTAAAGACATTTATAATTTTGCAAAAGATTTCCATTTCAAATAAATGCTGTTCTTTTGAATTTTCTATTCTTCAACGAGTCCTGAAAAAATGTTTTCACAAAAATATTAAGCAACTGTTTTTAACATTAATAATAAGAAATACTATGTCACTGAAGACTGGAGTAACAGCTGCTAAAAATTCAGCTTTGCATCACAGGAATAAATTACAAAAAATTAAATTGTATTAAAATATAGGACAGTTATTTCAAATTGTAATAATTTTTTGCAATTCTTTTTCCTTTTTTTATTAAAAAGTATAAATAATTGCACGCTTGGAAAGCACAAGACTTGGAAGAAGTGTGTAATGTTTGTATGTGACTTCTAAAATACTATTTCTCTCTCGTTAGAGTATGTTCAGAGAGCGCCATACAACAAACACTATACAGAGAGACAGTTAGAGGCAGGAGGAGGAATGATCCTGCTTGACTTTAATGAAGAACAGGTGAGCTTATATTCAGCACGACTCCCTTCTGTCCTGCAAGAGTTGTACAGCACACTTTTTAGCTGTGTGTGCTTGTTTTATGTATGTGTGTTTTCTGCATCGTCAGTGTAAAGCAGCCTATCAGAGCTTGCTGATCGCTGACCAGCACTGTCGGACCAGGAAGTACCTGCTGTGTGTGGCAGGTGGAGTTCCCTGCGTGTCTCAGATGTGGGTGAGGGACTGCTGCCAGGAGAAGAAGCTGCTCAACTACAGGAACTACCTACTTCCTGCTGGTCTGGGGCCAGAGGGACGCATTGTGGAGTGGTAAGAGCTTCTCTTGTTTTGATATGATTCATTTTCTCATCTAATATTAAAAGAGAAAGAACTTTGTAGAACTTTGAGTGTGAGAAGGCAGTTACAAAAACTGCATTATTATTATTACATATGGAATTGATTTGGATTGTTATTCAGACTACAAACAACAGAACAAGTTTGAGTTGAATACAACAACAAAAAACATTTTTACTGCCTGTCTGAACAGTCTTGGAAGCTTGAGTTCTCCTTTTTGAATACATATTTTGTCCTCTGTCCCAAGGCATCCTCGCTGTAACCCTTTCAAAGCTCTGAAGGTGGTGCTCATATCTGAAGATCGTGTGGATTTGTGGACCACTTTGCTTTCCATGTGTGGTGCAGCAAAAGTTCATCCCCATAAAGAAAACGAAGACCTTTCTGGTGGGTAATAATACTCTTAGTTCAATGGAAAAACATATAGAGCTATTGCAAATAACTGGTCACAAGTGATTCGAAAACCATGTGGAATAATGTGATGTGAATTTTTGACAGACATTCCAAACGTGAAGTTTGACCTGGCAGTGACATCATCTGCATGTCCATCTGAGGAACTGAAACGTGTGGCCCCGGACATGTCTGTTGTCTCTATAGAGTGGCTGATTCAGAGCTTGATCTGTGGAAAGTGCCTCAGCTATGACAGCAACTCTGAATTCTGTCACAACCCTTCCACATAAACCATCATTCCTCTGCTGTCTTTTAAACGTCCTCTGTGTTTTAGTGCATGCATTTTACTGTACATAGTTTTTATGAAATAAAAAAAAAAATTGTGATTGTTTCACTTGTTTTATTTCATAAAGGATATGGTATTTACAAATTTTAAGTGTTCACGTTCAAGGAATAGGTTTACTTCTCTAAAATGGCTTGGTTTAAGAGACGAGAGTGCAGAAAAAGCAAGACACAAATTGTGACAATGACAAGAGTCCCGTCTTACAATAATTTAAATATACCAATCAACACACTTATTGTATTAGGCATGCATCAATAAGTTGAAATGCACCATTGTGTGAATTTTGCCTCAGATCTTCAGGCGCTGCATTATAGCCCAAAACTGTAGGATAACAAACAACATGAGTTACATTTTTACATGAATCAGCTCAATAATACATATCATTACTCATGCCTACCTTCCCAGCGTGCCTCCTGCCTGTGTGTAGTATTTGTTGTAGTCGAGTCGTAACAGCAGCTGTGCCAAGTCAGAGTTTATCTGGTGGTTACGCACACTGGAAAGAATCTTGAAGAGCAGGAATGACTGACGACTAAAACCCTTAGAAATAATACACACATTAAAAAAAATAAATAAAATAAAATCATACTTTGGTATATCATGAGATAAAAAGGTTGAAACTGTGAGATAAAAAGCTGACCTTTTTGCTTGACACCTTATAATTATGTATTATGACATAAAAAGTCTTGATTTTAAAATTCCAAATCCAAGATTGTATTTATGGAAGCCCATTTCATATCAAAATACTTTGTAAATCATTACTATATTTTGACTTTTTAGGTCATAATTATGATTTAATGCCATAATTTACTTTACTTTAGTAAGATACTTTAGTACCTTACTTTCAACTGCCATTGACTGTGGTATCTCAATTTCAACTTACTTGTCATAATTTAGACTTTTTAACTTAGTATCTCCTAATTTCAAGTCATAACTGACTTCTCATAATTTTGGCTTTTTATAGCATAATTATGACTTCTCACTTAGTTGCTCAGTTTTTACTTTCATAATGAACTCATAATTCAAATTTTTTTGTCTTAATCATAACTTATGTATAAATTTTGATTTACCAAAACATGATTTTTCCCCCCTCATGAGGCAGAAATGGGCTTCCATAAATACAATCTTGCATTTGGATTAATTCTGAAATTAATTCACACAAGCAAAGCTACCTTCACAAGAATATCCAGCTGGGCTGCTCCTCTTTCATCCAGAGGCCCGAGATTCTGACTGACCAGGGAACAAAAGTTGTGACAGAGGTCCAGGATCTCATTCAAACAGTGAAACACCTGAGAAAGAAGCAAGATTCAACCAAAAGCAGAACATAGCCTGGGTTACTGACATAAAGAGAGGTTTGTTATGGACACTCACAGGCTTGAGCAGAATGAAAGACTGTGCAAGGAGATTGCTGAGGAAATGGTCATGGGCCAATCGAATGCTCTCAAAGTCTCGTGTGGCGTTGATCTGTTGTAAGAGCTGCGAAAATTGGGACTCCAGAACATCCACCTGAAGAGCAATAGAGGAAACGCCTAAAATATATTCAGTGTGTGTAGTATGCCAATTGAGAGGCAGCCAAATAGATGATTCAAGTTGTAACCTGAAGGTAATACTGAAGGTTGTCCACTAGGAAGGCCATGTGGTTGCGGAGTCTCCATTTAACGGCATCCGTCTGGTTTGATTTGAGATGTTTGCGCTGCATCTGCAAGGCCCAGCAGTGCTGCAGCTCAGACTGGACTCGACGCACACTCAGCAGGTAACGGAACACTACGTTATACCTAAATCAAGAAAGGGTTCACTTCATATAAGCTGCTGTGCTGGTGTTCATACTGTTTATTAAATTGCTAATATAAAACAACGACCTACTTCTCCAACACAGCAGGAGTGAAAAGAATATGCAGGGGCCATTGAACCTTGTAAGCCAATCCCAGCGCTGCCCACCCAGTAGGAGGAGCCTCACGAGGAGAAGTCTCCTGTGGTGGAGTGGTGCCCTCTCGATTCCCAGAAGCCTCTGCAAGCATAATTATCCAATTCTGTGAAGCATTTAATATGTGGAAAGGGTTGGTGAAGGACAAAAATGCTATTCAGCATGCAACACCTTTGCTTTCTTTCCCTTGGTAGTCTATGGTGAGATGCAGGAGGGGCAAAAGATTGTCATCGTCTAGCAGCACTTTATGAGCTGCTTGCTGAAATGCCACATTGACATCTGAAACAAATGGAGCAAATTCAGAGAAATTATGAAGAGGAAAGAAGAATTTGAAAAGGATTTGAAGAGAAAAGTCTCTTAATACCATGTTCAGTAACGGCAGATGGTGGAGTTTTCAGCATATGTTGAGCAAGGTCAATGAAGACCTGGTACAGTTCACCTCGCCCCAACAAGTAGAAGTCCTTTATGATCTAAAACAACAACGAAACATTCATTGTGAAAGCAAAAGTGCACCACCAAAAGCATGTCATCAACAAACTGCTCTTTATTTACCTTCAACTGCCCCAAAAGATCAGATTCTTCAACCATCAAAGTCCATAAATGCTGCAGGAAAAAAAACAAACACCATTGCATCTAGACTTCTGGTCGTGCTGTTAGTGTGGGCGAATCTCATGAAAACATGCACATATTTTAGCTTGAAAAAAAGTATATACATTTCCATAAAAAAATCCTCTACATTTACATTTTTTCCTTGATCTTTTTTTGAGACTTTATTCATTTCCATGGGCTTTCCAGTAGTGAAATCAGAATTCTATTTATTCCTGACATTTCCACATTTTCCATGACTGTGGAAGCCCTGCCACTGAGCTTATCTTTTAAATTCTCATTACCAATAAATACAAGACAATATTTCAAAACATTTTAAATTGTTTTTGTTAATACTTTTCAATAAGGTTCCATATGCTCAAACATTAAAACATTTATTAATATTTGTTCATGTTAATTTAATCAGTTATTAAGTATGGGAAAAAAACTATGGAAGTCAATGGCTACCATGAACTGTTTGGTTACCAACATTCTTCAAAATATCTTCTTTTGTGTTCAACAGAGGAAAGAAACTCATACAGGTTTGGAAGTGGAGGGGTTAGGGGTAGGTTTTTGGGTGAACTATCCCTTTAATACATTATTAAAATCAAATGTTTTATATATTAATATTGTTCAATGAATCTGAGCTAACAAGACCTAACAGTGAACAGCTGTATTTTTTACAAACTAGTGTTAACAAAGATTCATAAATACTGTAAATAAATAAATACTAATGTTAATGGGACCTTATTGTAAAGTGTCTTTTTTCCTTTTTTTCACATTACAGTAATATGAACAGGGGACGCGATGGGGGATCTTATTCATGAAAATAATGTTACAATGTCAAAAATATTAATGGCTTAAAAATAAACTTCATTCATCTTTTCAAAAATGACCCAGAGATGTTTGAGACATGTTTCATGGGATTCACCTTTGAATATCAATTGAGTTACAGGACAAACCTCAGCAACGGTGCTCCGAATGCCATCCACAAGATTCTCAAAGTCCACCAGACTAAAGAGAGGCTGCTGTTTGAGTCTGTGGAGCTCTGCTGCAAACATGTCCTCCTGGTGCTTCAGTATAGACCCTGAGCAACCACATGAGGGCAGCGTTACAAAACAAAACCATCACAACACACCTGAACAATGCTCTTCCACTCACCAGCTCGGGATGGGCTCTGGTTGTGATTTTCAAACATTTGCACCGACTCCCCAACAAAGAGGATTTTTTCAGCTACTCGAACAGGTATGTATGAGGGAAGCATCTCCACACGCAAGGAGAACTGCTGCAGGGATGGAGCGAGCATGTTCTCTTCCTCGATCAGTCTCTATAGAGGAACAGTAACGAACAGAAGACAATTTAAACCTAGAAAATGGATAAATTATGATAATTCACAGCCAGTAACTGCAGTAAACTGCCAAATTTCAATGAATGTACAATCAGACAGAGTTTGGCTGTTTAGCATTCTCTGGTAACTACACCATTCTGCTTTCTCCATTGATGCCATTCAAAGGCAGCTGTGTATTTATTTACTTTTTTATGTATGTATTTATTTTGCATTCAGAAAAAGTATGTTAATGAATTTATGGAATATAATGTTAATTATAGTTGTTTTGTTATTATGTTTTGATGTTATTATTTTTTTTGTAAAACAAAATAAATTATTTTTTATTGTAGTTTTTTTGTAGTTTTCTTATTAAAGAAAACTAAATATAAATATAAATATAAATATAAAGTAAAATATATAAAATTACATTGCTGAGATAAAAACTGATCATTATAGTAGAAGTTTTGCAAGGGACCAATTTATTTTTGGAGGCATTCTGAAAGTGTAAATTGGTTTTATTTCATATATTTTTAGGCCTTGAAAACTTCAGCATTGGTAAGGAACTTTAAACAAATCAGCAATATTTTGCATCCAGAAAAAGTTTGTTGATGAATTTATGAAGTTAGATTATGGTTGTATAATTTACAGGGTTTTTTGTATAGATTTTTTTTTTAAATGAAATAAAATAATATAATACATTTATTTTTTAAAAAAGCACTGCCAAGATAAAATCCATCTTTGTGTTACAGCCACTGAAAATATTCACAGGGCAAGTGAAAAATGTAAACTACTGGACTGGTTGAAAAAAAAAAAAAAAAAAAAAAAAAAAAAAAATTTATTATTGAGCCTTGGACCTCCTTGTTTACATATAAACATTTATACATTAAGAGACTAAGAAATCACTGCCCTGCCCTGAAACACCGAACTTTAGATATTTAGTCGCTCACCAAATCCTGCAGTTCACGGAGCTGTTTTCCGCTCAGTCCTCCGATACCCAGGTCCTCCTCCTCTTCCTCCTGTGCAGCTGTGGCTCCGCCCGCGCTGGGGCCCTGCTTGACAAAGAACTCCTCACTCTGATCCAGCAGCAACCCGTGCAGCATCCACGCAGCCAGCTGCTTATACATCACGCCATGGCAGACTGCAAGAATCCTGCAAAACAGACACTACCATTAGAGCAGTAAAAATAGAATTCTGTGTCTTACGTTCGACCGCCACGTGTATTAGGGGTTTTTAGTTGGGTTTTTGAGAGCTCACTTCTCTAAGGCCATCCTGACAGGAGGCAGTCCTCCACAGCTGTGCTTGTACACAGTCTCTAGGATCTGGCAGCCATGAATCTGTTGAAACAAGAAAGTTTCAGAAAGGTTATTATTTTCAACCATGCACTCTTCTAATCATTTACTGCAAACCAGTGGCACCCGTCAAGCTACCGACCTTCTGAGACTTGATTGTCTCCACAACAACCATCACAGAGGGGAAGAGAAGCTGAAACTAAACAACAGAATAAATTGCAAGTTAGTCATATACAAAGGAGTTGAAAACAATCTGAGACTTACACTGCCATTTAAAAGTTTGGGATCAGTAAAGATTTTTAATGTTCAAATAAGTTTCTTATGCTCATAAAGGCTATATATTATTGCAATTTAAAACAACTGTTTTCTATTTTAATATACTTTAAAATATAATTTATTCCTGTGATCAAAGCTGAATTTTAAGCACCATTACTTAAGTCTTCAGTGTCACATGAACCTTCAGAAATCATTCTAAATTGCTGATTTATAATCAATGTTGGAAATATTTGTGCTGTTTAATATATTTTGGGACCTGTGATACTTTTTTCAGGATTCTTTTATAAATAAAGTTAAAAAAGAACAGTGTTTATTCAAAATAGAAATTTTGTGTTAAAATATACACTACTATTCAAAAGTTTGGGGTCAGTACATTTTTTTCTTTCTTTTTTCAAAAGAAATTAATATTTTTATTCAGCAAGGATCTGTTAAATGGATAAAAAGTGATAGTAAAGATTTATATAGTTAGAATAGAACAGATTTCTATTTTGAATAAATGCTGTTCTTTGTAACTTTTTATTCATCAAAAAAAAAAAAAAAATCAAAGAGAAAACGTATCGCAGGTTTCAAAAAAAAAATATTAAGCAGCACAACAGTTTCAACACTGATAATAAATCAGCATATTAGAATGATTTCTGAAGGATCATGTGACACTGGAGACTGGAGTAATGGCTGATGAAATTCAGCACTGCGTCACAGAAATAAACTATATTTTAAATTATATTAATAAAAGAATCCAATATTAGAAACTGCAATAATATGTCACAATATTACTGTTTTTTCTGTATTTTTGATCAAATAACTACAGCCTTGATGAGCAGAAGATACTCCATTAAAAAGCATTAAAAATCTGACTGATCCCAAATTTTGAATGGGAGTGAATGGCAAAATGATATAAATTAAATGAATATTCTTAAAATAATATACAACAATATTATACATACTACTGTTCAAAAGTTTAATGCTTTTAAAAGAAGTCTCTTATGTTCACCAAGGTTGCACTTATTTGATAAAAATACAGTAAGAACGTAATATTGTGAAATATTATTACAATTTAAAATAACTGTTTTCTATTTTAATATTTTTAAAAACATTTTTTTCCTGTGATGGCAAAGCTGCAGTCATCATTCCAGTCTTCAGTGAAGTCATAAAAAAATCATTCTAAATTAGAAATCATTTTAATATGCTGATTTGGCACTCAAGAAACATTTATTAATATACTTATTATTATCAATACTGAAAAGAGTTGAGCTGCTTTACAGTATTTTGGAAACCGTGGTACAAATTTTTTTTTTATGTAACATTATAAATGTCTTTAGTTGACTTGATCAATTTAATGCATACTTGCTGAATAAAATCATTTAATTTCTTTGAAAAATGACTGGTCCCAAACTTTTAAACGGTAGGCTAAATAGAGCAATTAGATAATTCAGAATAATTCAGTGGAATGGATGTATAGGTGAAACTTATAAACAGTTTGATTTACCTGTTCCAGCATGTAGTTTACATGAGAAATGGAGAGGTGTGGATCACCAAGAAACTGTAGGGAAAATGTAAAGTTTTTAAATATTTAAAATGTTTAACATAATCTTAATATTTGGCCATAAAAGCACCATAAGGACTTCAAATGTAAAACCTCTTTTTCAAGGTCCAATAAAGCCTGCCGATAGGGCTGCAGCATAGAGTTGAGCCCGGTGCAGAACGCCCGCAGGTAAATGCCATGAAGCCCAGTCTGACTCGGCTGGCTGGAGTAATGCTCCTGTGAGACATGAAGAAGACTTGATCTGATCACGTCCTTCACACACAATGCATGCAGAATACACTCAGATTACCTGTTGGTGGACATGACCCGTGTGTTGCTCTATGAACTCTGTGAAGCGCACATAGTCAGTGCCCATTTTACAGAGCCGGTTGAGGACACTGGTTTCACTGGGGTGGAGGAACGGAAGGTCCTGGGACACCTGTGATCAGCAACACTTGATTCTCATTATACTGACATACCACCATAGTACCACAGTATTATTGTCATGGACATGGTGTTTTTTTTTTTGTTGAAGATATCAGTTTTTGGGCATGCATCTTGGTAATACCTTTTATGCATTGTTATATCATGGTATTCTCTGAAGTACCATGTAACTATCACTGCCACAGTAGGAGATTTAAAAAATAAATTACATATAAATGCATTAATAAAATAAAAATACTGCATGTTAGATAAACATTATTGTCGTACTTCCGTACAGCCATAATTGCAATTTATCTAGTCTGTTATACAGGTATACACACAAACATTATTAGATGCATCACTGACAGAGTAAGTTACATACAATACCTGCAATCCATTCCGTTTATTCCAGGTAAATATTGTCCCAGGATATCCACTCAGGGCCAGCAGCAGCTCATGAATCATTTTATCAGTGCTGTTAGTCAGATAGCGTATCCAAATGAAACACACGATAATAAAAATACAGGTAAGAGCTCATCATGAATATTTTCGCACCGCCAAAACCCCGGTCGCACGTTGATGACGCACATCCCGAGCGCGACAGCGGAAGTGCTCAGCCAGCTCCACTTCACTCACATTTAATATCATATATTTTATTTTTTTTACCACATACAGCTGATGAGGACTCATCTGCAGAGAATATATTTAGAGGTAAACAGGAGCTACTTTCTCTTAGCGATCTGTTGTGGAGTTTTAGGTGTGTTTTGTTTCATTTATATTACATATTTTGATTGCACTTAACGCGACTGATTGGGCTCAATGAAGTTGAGATTAGAGTTATGTAAATCCCTGCAGGGTGAGCAAAGTGGTCATTTTAATGTAGTACTAAAATGCTTTGGTAATTATAACGTGATAACTTATAATAATAATCTGTCCGAACTCGAATGAAAACAAGCCTAAAACTACAATTAACTCAGCACTGAGAGCTCTAATGTAAAATTAAAATACATACTTATGTTTATGTGTAAACAGTTCAGTCTGCGGCATTAATATCTTGCCTACTGCTGTTGAACTGTTTGTTTGTCTGTCGCTGGGAAACATGCCTAGAATTACAGCCCTCAGGCCCCGAACCTGCTGTGTGGGGCACTTTCTTTTTTATGGACTTCTCAAACTAACTTTTGGTTGTTTTGCTTGTTTACAGTGATGGCGGCGGAGAGAGGAGGAGATATCGTCTCTGAGTTCCTCAGTCAGAATCCACACCTGGAGAACTGGGTGGAATCTTTAAGAGGACCCTGTGAGACAAACAAACAGTGGCATGCTAGAAGAGAGTTTGTCCTGCGCAATATGGAGGTCTTTCCTACCATCCAACCTGGGATCCCAAGTTCTAGTTTGGACAAACTTCTGTCTCTGTCCATGGTTTGGGCCAACCACGTGTTTTTGGGCTGTCGGTAATTGTCTTTTTTGGATTTTTTTTTTTTCACAAGCACAAAATGCATTGCTAATTTCAGTTGTTAGTGAGTCAATGAATCTATTTATTTTGAAATAAATAATTTTTTTTTAAAGAAATTAATACTTTTATTCAGCAAAAAACACATTAAGTATTTTATGTTGCAAAATATTTGACAATAAGAGACTTCTTTAAAACATTATTAAAAAACCTTTCTGACCCCACAATTTTGAAAGGTAGTGTACAATGCATACATAAAATGACTTGAATACAGTTTTATTTTAATGTCTAGTATTAAAGTTAATATTGTAGTATCACTGATTCTTGAGAAGTGGGACAAAACAGGGTGCCATATTAAAAAATAAAACCTTGTACTCAGACAAATGAAACTACATTTATGTATCTTATATGTACTAAGATACTGAGCTATGCTTTGATTCAACTTTGCTAACTTTTCTCAAAATGTGCTTTTTACCTTGCCATCACTTACTTTGCGATCAAGCAATCAAGATGTTTGTAACATTTCAAAACACATTCTCATGTTAGCAGACAGATTACATTTTCACATGTGACCAACTATTTCTCAACAAATATAAAATATCATAATGAAATATTATCAAAATATTCATCTGATGGAGGTGACACATCTGATGGTGGATTTGTAGTCATTTTAACTATCAGATACATTGAATCAATCAATTACTGTATTAAAATAAATACAACAAACAGTGAGTATGTTATTGTTTATAAAGCTTTTATTCAAGATTCACATTTAAGTATTTTGATATCACTGGAACACAAATGATCTATTTTCTCTGATCTCAGAACAGTATGTCTGCTGTGCATCTGCTATGGTAACAAGGTAACTTTTGAAAACAGTTACATGAACAAATAAAACAGTTGTTACCTCTATCCATTTACATTCACCATATCTTAACAAATGATCTAAAAATGATCAGAACACATATTGTCAGTATACAAACAAACTGTATTATGAATAGATATGTTTTATCCAATGTTTTGTGTTCCCTCAGCCTTTTGTTCCCTGAATCTTATGTTCCCTCAGCCCTGACTCTGCTAGAAGTGATGACTATCACTCCACAAAAGCAATATATGCTGTCAGGTCACATATTAGTATTTACACATTTTTAGAAAAATGAAACACTATTTTATATATAATTAAAAATGACTTGAAAACCACAAAAATATGATGGCTTCACGTTGAATATCAACTCATCACCACTGGCCCGTCTCCACCATCAGACAATCAGAAAATCTGACGGTGTTGACAAATTTGCCATTTCTTTCACAAAACAAATGGAGTTGATGTAGTAGCCATTTCATTTTTTTCTGTTGAAGTTAGATGCTACTAGAACCTGCTTCAGGAGAATAAAATGATCTAAACAATTCAAATAATTTCCTCAGAAATTGGAAGATGGGGTTGACATATGGTTGTGACAGAAAATATTAAGATTAGGATTTAAAATATTCTAAAACTATAAAACTTGCCAGAGCCTGTCTGACATTGATGTACTCTGCAGAGGTGGAATATGGCAAGGGGGTCTTTTAGAGTGACAGCTGCCCCTGATATACCCTGATTTTTGTTTACATTTTAATGAATGTCTGACATTGTTGACAAAAATACACAACTTTGAAACCTTATGAAACACACGTGTCATTGGAAAACAAACTTGCTGTGATATGAGATATTATTAAGTGTTGCTTTTGATAAAACAAGCTCTTTTTCATTATTAAATCATTTCTATGCATTTTATAGCATATGAATGATTGAACCCTTCCCTTCTCTTTTTGATGTAGTGAGAAGACAATAAGTATCATAGATTCTATATAATAATGATAAAATTAAATTGAAGGGGATAATTGTTTGAAATACAGTCTATTATTTATCCCTCATAACATTTACAATTGAAAATATTTTCATTTTTAAACCTAATAGCAGTTACAATTGCTGGACATGTTTTGTCCCATGTCTCAAGAATCAGTAGTATCACAAATCAGTGTGTATGTTTTTTGGAGTCACAATGAAATAGAAAATGTAAAGGTCATAGAACTGTCCTGATATCATAATAAAGATTAAACGAATGAAGTTCTAGTTTGACACAATCTTTTATTATTTTTTGGGGAAAAGCGGTTAGTTTTATTTGTTATTAGTATATTAATATTTGAAAAATGTTCATCAAATAATAGTCACACCACACTTCGGATACTTTTCTAATAACTTGGCACATGTTTTAAGACTAGATTTTTTTTATTTATTTATTTTTGAAGAGTTTTCCTTTTATTTTTTACTGAGAACTCTCTTATTTGTCGCTGACCCTAATGCAGGTATCCACAGCCTGTAATGGACAAGGTAAATGAGATGGCAGAAGGAATCACTGTGACTGAGGCCCCTGTGCGAAAGACTAGAGATGAAATCATGGGAAAAACAAAAAGACCTGCAGTTTCAGGTAAATGGGCTATCTTTAATGTGTGTCATTGAATTAATATACACCACTGTTCATACATTTGGGGTTGGTAATGCTTTTAAAATAAATATATTAATCAAAAATAAAGTAAAAACAGTAATATTGTGGAATATTATTACAATTTAAAATAACTGTTTTCCAGTTGAATATATTTTAAAATGTAATTTATTGCTGTGATGGTAAAACTTAATTGTCAGCAGCCATTACTCCAGTCTTCAGTTTTGCATGATCCTTCAGAGATCATTCTAATAGGCCGACATGCTGCTCAAGAAAACATTTTTTATTATTATCAATGTTGAAAACAGCTGTGCTGCTTAATATTTTTGTGGAAGCTGTGATATTTCAAAAGAATAGCATTTATTTGAAATGTAAATATTTTTAACAATCTGAATGTCTTCACTTTCACTTTTGAACTGTTTAATGTGTCCTTGCTGAATAAAAGTATTCATTTCTTTCAAATGGGATCTTACTGATCCCAGTAAGATGTTATTGTAGTAATACAGAATGATTTGATCACTGATTTACACTGATCTCTTTAACTATATTTTGTAGCAGTGGAAGCTGATTACCAGAGTAAGAAAGCTAAACCCAGTGATACAGATGTTAACACTCATGCGAAGAGTGTTGGGCGTCCAGCTGCCAGTGCTCTGAAATCGGGCCCTCCGCCGGGGGCTCCTGCAGAACACCAGCCCTTTTTTAATCGACTCTATAAGGCAGTTGCTTGGAAGCTTGTGTCTGCTGGTGGCTTTGGCCCCAACCTGGAACACTTTGAAATCTTGCGCAGTTGTGTGGAGTCATGCAAGGCCAGTCTTACCTGTGTGTTTGTTCCACTCAAAGACATTCCTGACCTGCCGACGGGACGTACCCAGAAAGAAGGACAGGTTTGTGAACTGCGCTGCTGCACCGTCTACATGGGTACGGGCTACGGGCGTGATGAGGTTGCCGCCAGGGCAATGGCCTCCAAAGAAGCACTCAAAGTGTTTCAAGGGCAAAAAGTGACAGTGAAGGTTTGCCGCCGCAGATTCAGAGGACAAGATGCTGACGATTTGGTTCTGCTGGATGAACAGTCCAGGAACCAGGTTTTCCCTCCAGCTCTCAGCTACCCCTTTCAGGAAGACCAGTAGAGCTTCATTCTGCCGCGATGATATAAAGTTGTAGATTCAGTTGTGGCAACCATGAAGATGTTTTTCACTGCAGTTCCAAAGAGTTTCATTTGTTCAGATTTCAGTTATTCTCATTCAGAATGTCACTATGGGGGAAGAATGGTAGGTTTATAGTTGTTTGTAAAAGTGATTAAGAAAAAAGTAGTTTTGTGCCTTGTAAAATGCTTATGCTGTTGCTTTAGAGTCTTGTTTGTGGTTTTGAGGTTTAGATGGTTTAGATCTTCATGGTTGTTGAACATCCATAACTGTGGTTATAGTTCAGTCCGACCTTGAAAAATGTTTGTGGTTTCAAACGCTGCTATTTTAACTGATAAAATGTCAATAACGTTTATTTATTTCTAAAGCATTACATTGAGAATATACAGTCTACAGTTGGCAGTGGTTGGATTTGTCCATGTCCAATATTTAAAAAGATAATATTCACAAAATAAATCTTGGATTAATACATGAATGATAACACAATTGTAATGGTTAGACTCAGTTTTGATTGTTAAAAGAAAATATTACAGTAAATAATAGTACAGTAATATTAATACAGTAAAGAAATGAGATCTCATTGTTAGCTTTATCTAAATTTCCTGACACTCTGTTTTTTTTATATATTTTTCCCTTGCTTCACATGTATTGGAGAGTTTTTATTTATTAATACATGTCATAACCACTTTCTTGGTCATACACTGTGATGAGGTTTGATAATGTTGTTGCTGTTGTTGTGGACCTTTGGGCAGATTCTTTGAATGTCAAATAAAACTGCCGTCCATTTCAGACCAGTGTTAAATGTTCAAGCAGAAGCGTATCAATGAAGTGTAAGTGTTTAGTTAAATGTATCTCAGTCTATGATTCAGAAACTGCTAGCTTTGCTTGGGGTTTAACTGGGGTTATTTTCTGATTTCATAAGAAGATGTGATACGTTCATCTATCCGTACATCTTTGTTTTGTTTGGTAGTGACATTTTAAAAATAAAAAATCTTGAATCTCTAGAAATCTCAAACTTGATGGGATGTTCCGTAATCAGACACTATTTGGCACAATTGCTTTGCTTTCGAGTTCATAACTCTGTGACTGTAAGAGCTATAATCAAAAGATTCTAGGTTTACAGTTTACCTCAGGTGATTTTTCTGCGATTTTGAAATGAAAAACTCTTCCAAGGCATTTGGTTTTGGTCCCAAGCCTTGAAAAAGTCTTCTCAGGCTTGGCACACATCATTCCAAGACCCTCATGACAAAAATGAATAAAAATAAAACTAACGATTATTGTCGGCGCCGGTAGCCTCGTGGGTAGCGTGTCGACGTGCAGCGCCGTTGCGCTTCAGGCGTCGCAAGTTCGAGTCCTGGCTTGCAGACCTTTCTCCACTTCTCTTCCTGTCAACTTTGATCTGTTTTATTAAAATAAAAACGCCAAAATAAGTCTTTAAAAAAACAATTATTTTATTTTATTAAAACAGTTTGGAATTGCTAATTAATTGACCTTAAGATAAATACTTCTGGACATATGAATGTTTAATTTCAAATGAAAATGTAAATGTTTAACAAGTGTTGACATATGTTTCGACCACAGTTTTATAGTTTTTTTTTTTTTTTTTTTTTTACTTTTTCTCTTTCAGTCTAACAGTAAGAGGGAGTGATTTCCTTGAAGTCAGTTGTCTATTTTGACAACAGCATATATTGCTGTAACATTTTTCAGGATTCAAGATGGACTTTTCTGTAAAAATTAGATCAAAAGACACATTATATTTGAAAAGATGGTTGGTCCCGAGTGATATGCCATTTGCAGCTATAACTGAAAATTATTTTTTGTTAAAACACTTAATGTTTTTGTCACACTTTAGTTTGTGGACCATTTATATTCATTCACTATTAACTACAACTTTTGCCTCAATAAGTTAGTAAGATAGTTGTTAAATTTAGGTATGGGGTAAGGAATATAGAATATGCTGTTGCAGAACAAGGCATTAATATGTGCTTTATAAGTACTAATAAACAGCCAATATGCTAGTAATATGCATGCTAATAAACAACTAGTTAATAGTGAGAATTAAAACAAACTAAAGTGTCAACAGTTTATCTTTTGCAGGATTTAATCTGCCGCCAATTATAATACATATCCTGGTTTGTTGGCTTTATTTGATCAATTCCCATTAATAGGGGATAAAATGTTCATTCGCAAAGTGCTATTTTTGTAAACACTAAAGGGATATCATTAGATTCAGACTAAATGTGTGTTGTTGTCTATCAGTTATTTGGATATATTCCCTATCAGGCATATTCATTTGAGTATAAAAGTGTTTATGTAACCTCATTTTTCAAATCTCTTATAAAAGAACAGATCTGATTATTACCTAAAGCAAATGACAGTTTTATTACACATCACATGCAGCTTTGCTCATATTTACAACACATAATCAATTTGCTTCCTCTCCAGCAACTCAAATGCAATTACACAATCAAATGAATAACTTTGAATGATGAAAAATCATTATGATATCTGAATATTAAATGGCTTGAGGGTGCACAATGGTTTGACTGGTGTTATATAAAATAGACCCATCAACTGTTATTTTTATGTGTTTGACCTCTTTCTCAGTGCCAGCAAGATGCATATTTCCCATCGTTCTCCACTCCTCTTCTGCTGGCAATCTGTAAAATGTTAACAGTTGTAAATGAACCTAACAAGGAGTGAAAGCGCCCATTTAAGTGCCGGCTTTGATTGACATTTGAGAGAATTTGGGTGTGTTTTTCTGCTTGGCTGCAAGCTGGACTCATCCTCTCAGGCAGAGCTAATCATGGGACAGCCTGTACTAACTGTGCACTTTTCCTCATTCTCTCCTATGAGTCACAGGCTTTTTGTAATATGGAAATGTCACATATTTTGAACCCTTGTTATAACTATGCTGTTGAAATCATGCATGCGGATGGAATGAAATGTGTGAGACAAATTGAACAAAATGACAAGGAACTGAAAACTTTTATAAAACACATTCTCTGAAACTCATCATTATATTGTTGTAATGATGGAGTTTCAGGGAAAGTGTTTTATTAAACATATCACCTTGATTTTCCATTTCTTTTAATTCTCTTAAATTTGTCTAACATCTCATTCCTGGTACTACATTTACATAGACTTGGAATGTTAAAGTAATTTCAGAAAGAATCGCTTAAATATGCAAATTTGCCATTGTTTTCTTGTAATATAACATGTAATATTTTGTATGTGAACAGTGTAAATGTCTATTAGGCATCTAATCATAATTACGTATTTGTTTTACAACCAGAAATAGCAGTATGTTTAGCATAATTTTCTTCAGTGATTGGATGTCACAATAACTTAGTTTCTTGTTTAGTAATTTATATTTCATTTTTAACTTTCATTTACTTGATTTTAACTCAGTTTTCTTCATCTGGAGTTGAAGTAGTTCAAACTGGTTGATTCATTATTGTTTTTTTTTTTTACTGCAGGTTGCCAGTTTGATATTACTAGAAGATAGCAATTAAACAACCTTTTTTATTGAACTTTTTTTATTTTTTTATTTTAGTAAGTTGCTTTTTTTGCAGTTCAGAATGGTTTGTTTATATGCCACCACAAAACATTGATTATACTTACTAGAGGAAACACACAGACTGCCTTAGAAAACAAAAGTCCACACAGTTTATTCAGGTTTAATTACACATCAAGAGCAGCAAATAATTAAACAATCTTTCAAATTCATCTGTTCTTCTCATTGCACTTCATAATCATAAAAATATAAATCACATAATGTATAAATATCTGCAAGATCATGTGTATATTTCCAATTCACAATTCATTTTTTGTCTTTACAAACATTTCAACAAAAAGTAATTGCAAAACGCTCCACGTGGACAGTCGCACATTTTGCCGATTCGTGATCCTTTCCTGATGGCGCATTGCTCCCCAACATCGCACTGATATGAAAGCAAAGCGTAAATGTTAGAATTTTAATAGCAAATGTAAATGGTAAATGTGATTTTAATCTAGGAATCACAGTATTTGCACTATTTTAAATATCAAATAGCGAAAGACAAAAATCTCATAAAACTCCTGTTTTGTGCTACTCACTGTAGGAACGCGCCCAAACTTCTTCTCCCAAAGTGAGATGCGTTTACTCTGCAGTTTCTCCAGAACGTCATGTAAAGCCCCGAGCTGTGAATATGTTCAGATCATTTAATGCAAGTAAGTATCATTAAAATCTTTTTAAAGAAGGGAGCATCATTTGTTTTCCATGTGCCGAGAGTTACGCAATACTTACGAGCTGCTTTTCGTTTGTCAGATTCGGGTCCTTTGGGTAAAACTCTCTCAGAGCTCTCGTTTCTAAGTCGGATTCGTTGTCAAAGTCCATTTCAGCACCCTGAATGCAGGAGACCAGCACAGCGCATGCCATCGCTGTGGTCCAGAGTTTGGAGCTCTCCATGGTCACAGCCAAGACTGAACGCGTCCTCTGCACTGAGATTCAAGTGAACACTCGCTTCCCGCGGTCCAATCACCTTATATCTGCTCCACTGACACACCACACACTTCGCTCCTTCTTTTGCTCCACCTTACACATTGATTTTTGTCCATGCGTAATAAGGACGCCGACGATGACTCATTGCGTAAAGCTGGCGAGTTTATGTCCAAAACAAGACAGAACGACGTCTGAGGGGAGGAAAACAAGTCTTATGCTGGAAATGTTTACAAATTATTATATGATTTTGTTTTTTGATTGTTTAAGCAGGATTTTATTTTAGTCAAGTTGGATACATAAAAAGCAGTATGAAACAGATTTCAGATCCACTTTGGAAAAGGGAAAATGGGGCTAGTTATAACACTGTTTACATCAGGTTTATTTTTGTAAATTACTTTATATATTGAAAAATATTGGCTACAAAACGCTTTTGAACATTTCCACCAGTACTAATGTAGAGGAAAGAAAATACAGTTATTCAAACATTAAACCATTAAAAGTGCCTAAAGCCAGTTAGAACCAGCCAAATGTATGAGAAAATGTATATGACTGAATCTGGTTTAAACTGGGTATTTTCAACACGAAACAATAAATAAAACAGCAGAATGTGACATTTGAAACATCACTTTTTGCCCAACCTGCAATTTATGAAAATAATGTTGTTCAGAGAACAATTTTTATAAGTTTCAGTTCAAATCTAAATACTGTGTTTGCTTGTTACCCAACAGCTTTAGTAAAGTATTATGGTAATAAGGCAAATTAGTATATTAAAGAATTAGAATATAAAATAAAAATCCCCATGTAACAATTTACCCCACTCTTCCATCTATGGATGACATTAATGTAGCTATTTTGAATATATTTTAAAACAATTTCAATGACAAATTATTTGAAAGAGGCCCACTTTTTCTGTATTCACTTAAGTTTAGGATGACTATAATACTTATTTTTAGCAATGGAAGAATGTACACATTTGTGATAAAGATGGTGAAGCTTAAGTGTCCCTCTACCAGCTGTCCTGCTTGCATTCATCTCAGGTTTGTCAGCTTTTTGTGTAGCAGGCACAGCCTTTATTGAAAAAGGAACATCAGTAGCTTGCCAAAATGAAAACCTGCAAAAGACCAGGACGAAATAAAAAATGCTATTTTTCTTATATGCAATGTCCTGTACACAAGAATGGAGTTAGTTAATATATTTTCAATGGCCAACAAATTCGTTTAGAAGTGGCTGCTATAAAAGATGCATGTCCATTTTTGTTGATTAATCCTATTCTAGGCACAGAATGTGTTATTTTGTTGTTTCCTGCTGATTAATGCAAAGCCAAACCTCGCTTTGATCCAGTCTTAGTTGCTTCATGAGGATCTTTTGTCGGTTAGAGGCAGGAATCAAACCAGGTCCGTCTGACTGCTCTGTGGGCTGCATGAGTCATATCATTCCAATTACCACATGTATTATTGCCTGTCAGAAACTTTTCCCTCAGCACGGTTACCTGTTTATTAATACGACCACTGTCAGGGTAGTTTTGCTCACCACTCACGTCAAATGAGCTCTATTTTCATCTTCTTCCGAGAAAAATTATTCAATTTTGTGCAGGCAGATAATTCATATGCATAAGACCACATGTCAATGGTTTAACACCAGCAAAATATTTCACTTTTCACGGTCATTATTCACATAACATTTCTCCACACTGCTAAAATAAGGTCCTGAGGGTGTCATTCCTGTCAAAACAGTGTAGACCATTTTTGAAAAGATGATTAGTGGATAGGACAGGATTGCCACAGGGTGTCAAATCCAGACCAAGTGTGAGAATGGCTGAAAGGAACATAACCTAAAATACACACTGGCAGTTGAAGTAAACTTCTCATAAGCCTTGCTGCTGTTGTGCAGGCAGACTTCATTCACAATTTGACTTGACAGTTTGTAAATGGTAGTTTGCTGTAATCTTTCAGTGTGGCGGAGGTTTGCCACCCTCTAATGAGGTCTGGCTCTGATTTAAGTTGAGGAAATAACATATCTTCTGCCAAACAGCCACAACAAAGGAAGCTTGACATCTTTTAATAATAAACTCTCACCTTTAAGTTCCCATTAAGATGATTGGCCTCTAGAAACAAGCTTCCTGAGCCACTGAAGGAGGTTGTTTGTATATGCAGTGAAGAAGAAGAAGGGTTTTGTCCTTTGAAGGCAAATCTCAAAGAGGATGCAGGAGTGTTGTGTGGGAGAGATCGGAATTCATTATCTTCCTGATTTATCTAAGTATTCTTCCGAACTCTAAGATCCTGGCACATTTGTTTTGGTTCAAAGATGTTTGTTTTCTCCTTTGGCTGGCATGTCGATGACCTCCCACCCTTTTCTACCTTATGAATCCTCCAGAGAGAGTCAAATTACTTGAGCCGGAAAGACCCTGCGTTAGAATTGATTTTGTGTGGGTGTGTGATTTCCCTCTTCCCTCAGGTGATCAAGTTAAATGCATTACGGCCTTATTGCCTCTCTACTGTTATAAGTGAATTAAGACCTGACAAACTTGTGTCACATCAGCTTGGTGGATTCAAGTCACATTTACCCACCATGAAGGTTCATTCATGACTCTCCAGCCAGTCATCAGCAGTTGTTATGATGATCTGAATGCTTAAAAATAGATTGGAAGAAGAAGAAAAAGCAATAAAAATAGTATTATTAACTATGTAATAACAGAAATCTGTTCATTAATAGTGGTGATTTTTCAATGAAACTTTCTGCAGGTTGTATCATTATGCCAGTAGGTGGCGACAAGTGTTTATATAAGTAAGTCATTGAATCGCTCATTCAACCAATTCATTTAAAACACTGATTTAATCAGGAATGATAGAATTAATTGGACCTATTTCAGGCTAAGTGTATCCCATCATTCATCATATTCAGGAACTCGTGTGCCCCAAAATTTTGAAATTTCTTGTGTAAGTTGATAATTTGGCAGTAAAACGAGCTGCACATTGTATTGGTGCAGAGACGAGTATGTGACTTTTGTACAGTGTTTGCAACTGCTTTTTATGATTTAATTAGAAGCATCACATTTACTAAATTGTGTCATAGGGACTACTGAACAGACATTTAGAGGTCAGACATTTTAAAGTGCAAAGTATTAAAAATCAAAATATCTAAATAAAGTTATGTAAAACCTTTGAACTATGGTGCAAGTAGGTCCCATTGGATAATCAAAAGCTGTAAGTACATTTACAATCTTAAAAATCTCACCCTTGTGTTGTTCCAAACCTGTAAGCCCTTCGTTCATCTTTAAAACACAAATTAAGATATTTTTGATGAAATCCGAAAGCTTTCTGACCCTGCTTAGACAGGAACAGAACTACAACATTCAAGGCACAGAAAAGTAGTAAGGATACCATTAAAATAGTCCATGTGACATCAGTGGTTCAACCAAAATATTATGAAGCTATGAGAGTACTTTTTGTGTGCAAAGAAATGAAATTCTCGTAGCTTCATAACATTACTGTTGAACCACTATTTTACTGATGTTCTTATTACGTTTCTGGGCCACTAAACGTTTCAGCTCCGTTGCTTCTGTTTCATCAAAAATGAATGAGAGGAACGAAGGTCTTACGGGTTTGGAATGACATGAGGGTTTTGTAATTAATAACAGAATTTAAATTTTTGGGTGAACTAACCCTTTAATGCCCACTTGAATATACAGGAAATAGTAGACAACTGGCCAAGTGCAAAGACTGCAAGTGTAAGTATTGTGTTAGGTCCTGTCTTTATGAGTGAGTCACTGAATCATTCCCTCAACAAGTCATTCAAAAACACAGATTCTTTCAATAACGAAACACCACTGTGTAACTGTTGGTGAAGCAAAACTAGATGATGTATTCTGTGTAAAATGTAAGTTACTCTTCTTTGTTGAACTGTATAAAACTAAAATCACACTCACTACTCATGCTAAGGCAGTCAGAGCTGTGATTAAATTCAGAAGAATATTTCTTAATCAAATCTGGTTTATAAAGGATTATAAAAACATGCAGTTTTAGAGCTTCAGCATAGCAACAGGGGGCTCGATAACTGAGAGAGAGGAAAGATCTGCATCTGAAATGTCAATTACTCGGAGGGCTGTAACACTTTACCACAGCGCCAGAGGTCCCTTGTTAGTGCCAGACCCTCATTTGTCAGTGCACAACACAGACTCCCCATTATGTCATAGGGAGGGAGTCAACACTCAGACCCAAAACACAAGCCAAACAGTCGCACTTCAGACAGCCTTTAGATCCTAAAACCCCAAAATGGAACTGATAAATGGGACTCAAGTCAGTTAATCAAGCTGTGAAGTGGCCAGTGGGTAACATTAGATGTCAGCTTGGTGAGAGACACAGAATCAGGTCACTTCATTGTGCAGCAAAGATTATCTCATGTGTCAGTGACGGCCACACTCCAGTCCACTGACTGCGTCAGTCATTAGGCTAACAGCAGAAGCTTTGCCTGTTAGTGTGTTTCCTTAACAGATGCATCCATCAATGTCCTGGGTTTCTTACAAGACGATTCACTCAAAATCTGTCAAAGAAGAGTGTTGTCATGTACTCAGGATTAGAATCAATAGCTATTATTATGCAAGCTGTACAGCAGCAAGAGCCTATTTGTACTGGAACTGACCTGTCTCTCCTCTATCAGAGATATTCTCTAGAGAGCAAATGAGATGGTCAAAGCAAAAGAGCAATTCAAGTGTTTCAGGGTCAGGATGAGGCAAAGAATGATAAATGAGAGCCAAACAAGAGGAGCAGATGTGAACGAGCTTGTTTGATTGCAAAGTCTGTGTTCGGCCTGTCATACCTAAGGAGAAGATTAAAGGGAAAAAGTACACAGAGCAACGCAAAGGCTATGATACGCTTCTTTAAATAACACTGTGCGACGTTCTGTTCCTGCAGGTTTGGTAGAGGATCATGAGCACATATGTAATCATCTGTCTTTTAATAATTTTTTTCATGCTTTCTGTTTAAGTTGATAAATAATTAAACCCTTCCACTCACATCTTTGCTTCTGAGGGATCAAAACAGCAGTGTGTAGCCCTTGAAGAATGAACAAGCATTGTTGACTTTAATGGGATTGACTTTTGTCTTGTTAAAATGTTTGTTCTTAACTGACGTTGTCACATGCATATTGCATTGGTTTTATTTGTTCTACCAAATTGTCCTTGTTTCACTTCAAATACAGAAAGGGAAAGCTTTTCTACATCCACACTTTTCTGCTTGGGGCAATAAGCATCAGTGATATATTCACAAAATTGTTAGAAAGGCTGTCCGCACACACCGGGGTCCGCAGTCTGAGTTGTTGTGCGTCATTGTGAGGTAATTAGGGGTCTTTGAAAAATCTGCCTCTACTCTTCCCTGCCTACAAAGCTTTATTTGTTCTGATGAGGAGTTGCTTATCTCCGTAATTGCACTGTATAGCTATCGTGTGTGTGGCGTTAAGCTTTATAATATTGCTTAACGACTCCACTTCCATTCCACCCACTTTCTTCAAATCCATTTTTAGACAAAAGCTTCACATCTTTAAGCTAACGCCAACATAACAGAAGAAAGCGGGCTGAGGGAGACAGAAAATGCCAAGAAATTCAAAGGAAGAACTTTGGGTGACTTCTATGCTAAATATTAACAGAGGAATTCTTCTCTCCAAGAATACTGCTGTGTCATAGACCTTTTAAAACTCAAACTTGCTTGAAAATTAAACTATATAATCACTGGCACAGAGAGTTTTATAATAATAATTCTAATCATTTAAATTTTTATAAAAGACCTTTTAAAACACAAACTTCCTTAAAATATATTATGTATGTTACTTTCATATTGTTCAGCTGCTCTATTTCTAGTTGTTCAGTTATTTCATATATGTTTAGTTGCTCTATATAAATATTTATAAAAATGTAATTATAAATATGGGCGTGCACATTTATAAATAGATTTTTTACATTGTTTGTTTGTTTGTGTTTGTTTTATAGAATTTTATAATAATAATTTTAGTTAATATAATAATTTACATTTATATAAAGACTTTAAAATAAATTTTCTTAAAAATGAAACCGTAAAAATCACTATTTCATAGAATTATATATACATATATGCACGCATACACATAAATAACTAAATTTACAAATATTTACACTCACCTAAAGGATTATTAGGAACACCATACTAATACTGTGTTTGACCCCCTTTCGCCTTCAGAACTGCCTTAATTCTACGTGGCATTG
>JAFVLL020037599.1:0-21711 GCA_021397915.2 Tor tambroides | reverse complement strand
ACTCAATGCATTCCAATTGCCCGCTATGAACTTCCTGGAACTATTTGAGGTCTACGTGAATCACGTGACGATCGAGCGTTTTGAACTTCCGTTGTTGCAACTCTGATTCTCAACGGCTCTGGCGCCGTCATAGTGACAACAGCCAATCACATACTTTTCTGGTGTTGCATGAACGGGATTGGCTAGCGTCTGCGCTAGGGTATTTGCATGCAAGGTGATCTGATTGGCTGACGCCTGCGTAGGCGCTTGAAAAGTTGAAAAGTTTTCAACTTCTGCAGCGAGCAACGCCAGTGAAGCGACGTGACGGACCCACAATTCAGTTCGGCAACGCTTGACGTCACTCCATTCAAAGTAAACGAGAGGCGCTGACGCTGACGCCCCGTGTGAATGGGGCGTAGGGTCTCTGCTTTAAGTCTATGGACCGAAGGGAGGCAAGCCTCCGCTGTTACTTTACCTGCGGGTGTCGCTGTTTGACAGCGTTACTTTATAAAAAACGAGTGACTTTCATACTTTTAATGCCATATTTAGTAATATTTGTGATTTATGTTTGCAATATCGATTATTTTCTCATTCAATTTTTTGAGGAGACACTGCCTCCCTTGCCTCCTTGGAGGAAACGCCCCTGCTCTATGAGTTATTGTATTCTATTCTGTTTAATAATAAAAAACTCCACAAAAAAAAATATTATTATCTAATATATCACACTAACTTTGCACCTTGCAGTTAATGCTTAAACTGAAACTTTGTTAACTTTTTGAAATAATCAATTAAAGGTGCACTGTGTAATATTTAGGATGATCTATAGACAGAAATGCAATATAATATACATAACTACGTTTTCAGAGGAGTATAAAGACCTTACATAATGAACCGTTATGTTTTTATTACCTTAGAATGAGCAATTTATATCTACATACACCGCGGGTCCCCTTACATGGAAGTCACCACCATACTTCTACAGTAGCCCTTAACGGACAAACTGCTCTACAGAGCGTGTTTCGTCACTATGTTGTTCTTGCGAAAAAACACTGACACAATGATGAACAAGTAACAGTAATATTCGCAATGACATAGGTTTATTGAATAATTAATTAAATATAATTCCTTAATTTACTTTTGTAAAAAAAACCTCATTGCTCTCTGCGGTCTCAGACGACAGCATCTTAGCCCTGTATCGGCCACCGTAGCTTCTCTAAAGGGAGGGGTGAGCGGGGGACTGAGCCGTTGGATGCAATTGACCTATCGGTAAGCCCCTCCCCTCAAACGCAGACTAGCCAATGGCAGTCGAGTATCAGTTTCACGGGGAGTGGAACTCGGACATCAGGTTTCAGCGCCATAGAGAAACATTGGAAGATCCGAAGCGCGCATCGGTTTTATGGGGTTTATACTTCAAAAAAATGGAAAAACGATGTGCCTGGGGTACTTGTAACACTGATTCCAGGTATCCTGAGAGGATGGGCAATAAAAAAAATTTTTTATTACATTTCCTGAATCCAAACAAAACGGAGCAAAATGTCCCTAAGTATTCAACCCCAATACAAATGAAGACAAAAACTTTCATTTTCTGGTTGTCATACACTCATTAAGTTACCATTTTCATCTGCTCAAGCAGAATGTTAATGTTATCTTGTGCTTTAGCAAGGTATCTCTGGCTAAAACTAGCTAATGTTAAAGTTAGTTACGTACAAACCTAAATAGCGGACTGTTCTCGCGTCTTGTATAGTGTAGGTAAAAAAACACAAACGAAGGTCTACATTTCACTGTCTCTTTATATTAAACTGGTTAAATGTACATTAATTTAATCGTACCCTGCGATACATGAACAGTGTTGATCCTGCATGTTGTCGTCCGCGATCGTGATGACCGACCATATGAGACTTCTCCCGCTTACATTGTGATCTGTAAACCCTGCTTGAGTTATCCACCGTATTTATTTTTCAGTATTTCATAAATCACTCCATGGAATATTTAATTCCCATTTGGTGGCCTTCTGTGTCCAAAATTGTGCAAAAACATCGTGGGACAAGGTTTTCACACTGCAGCTGTCATTGTAAGAAAGTGAGCAACTCCGTTTGTTTGTCCGAGGGAGCAACAGTAACTACCGCTAGATGCCGCTAAAATCTACACACTGCACCTTTAAACAAGTTCGTTTGTGCGTTGTTTCAAGGACACGCCCACAATAGGGGAACTTCATGAATATTCATATAGCCTACTCCACCCACTGGAACAGTTTTTCGCAGAAACTGAATTTTTCACGACTACACTGCTTCGTTGTTCTCCCATGCCATGTCTTCATTAAATGGTGCAATATAACTTTATCCATTAATGCACTGTAACACTTCAGCGTCACCGGTCGAAGGGTGAATTTCTCCTCCTGGCAGCAGGAACAGCTGTGCATCAAATCATTCATGTACATCGAATACCTGCGCAGGTTTTCAAGAAAACCCCAGTCAGATGAGTGTAGTACAGCTGAATGTGTTTAATGCAGTGTCTCCACAAAGGATTGGATGCTTAAGGCAGACTTAAAACAAATGTATTCAATTTCATCGAATAAATGGAAAAATATGAAACCAAATGGCTACTGCAAATGAATGTTGGAGATTTTTCCAGAACTAACTTTACTTTATTTTTTGGTTAAACATGATAATTTTATCAGTCTGTTGAATTGATTTCCAATTCATTAGCCTATAGAAAAATTAATAAACTCAACTGACTGTAATTGAAGACATGATATTTCTCAATCCTGTTGCCAAAAGGGAAAAAAGTATTTTTTATTTAATTTATGGGAAATATAAGTGTATCAATAACTACAAATCAACATTTGGTACCAAATTAGATTGTCCCTACTGAGCACCAGCTTAAATTAGTCTTAATTTGGTCTTATGAAATATTATGTTAAGTATGACAGTATGACTCTAATACAGTTCATCTGAGAACTCAAAAGAACAAAAAATGAGTATATTTGTAATCAACAGGGGTGCAATGCTCCCACATTGATTTGGTGTCACAGTGGCCAGTTCAGGATGTAACTTCTACATCCTCGATGGAAGTACAATCATTTTTTCTTTTTTTTCTGTTTGTATGTTTGTTTTTTTAAGTTGCAGCATTCTCTCTGCCACTGTACAAAAGTTCCTCCAAAGGCAAACATCAGGTTTGATGTGCATGTATGTAAAGTGAGATGATGGCTCCAACTTTTTGTAACACCACAAAGCAAGTGTTGACATGCCTTCATGAAACCGGGCACATTGTTGGCACAGGGAGGGAACAAACATAAAACATTGATTAGATAAACCAACACGACTGCCTCTAGTTTCCTCAGTTGACATAGGCCTATATGTTGTGTAGTCTATGTACAGTGTAAGACTGCAGTACATTGCCTTGATTATTAGATACTGAGTTCAAATGGGAGAAAAGTATAATATAACCAACGAGTTGAGGACAAAACCTTGGATTTGTACAGTTTACAATCATTTACAATCCATATCAAATCTGAATGTAATACACGCCTACAGAAATGGACATTACTTCGTACAAATTACAGTGGGGTTCAGAAATCTGAGACCACATTGAAACGTGAAAAAGTTTAAAGTTATGAGGTAAAACCGGAAATATAAGAAATATTCTGCACTGTTTTAGGTCATTAGTCAATTTATGATAAAGATATAAAACACATAGACAGTGTGAGAAAGATTACCGTCTGACAGCAAAAGCTGTAACCATTTTAAAGCGACAACAAGGAATCTTCCTCCAGGGGGCGCATGGAGGCTCAGAAACCCTCATTAACCCGTATTCAAATTATGTTTTTTGTCCCATAGAGGCATTTTATACAGAAAAAAGTGTATCCGTTTAAATATTCATGTCGAGAACTGGTGACTGACATACAGAAATCAGACCAAAGACAATTTTAAAGCACCAGTTTAGCCTAATCAGATTCGTACCTACCTTGTGAAAATGCGCTTCCGTCCTGCTCTAGAGTCTAGACAATAGCCTAATAGGTATATAGCTACATAATTACACTTAAACATTTACAGACACTGAATTAAAAAATTAGATGTTGCAGAGCAGAAATATGAAAAATACTATTTACTCCCGGGACACAATCTCCGCCCATTTATGTCTTGACGTTTCGTGCAACTGCCATTCTATCCACTTTTATTTTCCTTTTTCTTTCCCATCATGCTCTGTGGAGTTGTGAGCGGAAGTATTCACTTTTATGCACTTACTCAAAACGTTAAACCATGAAGCTTAATTTTCATTTTTCGAATTGATATTTCTGAGCATTTTAGCGTTGGTTGTGAAAAGTCATTATTAATGGGTAAGTCAGGATATTAGTGTTGATCCTCTCTGCAGTGAATGTTTGTTTTAATAATTCAATATTTGCCACGTTGTTGAACCGGTATTATATAAATAAACCTGCAAAGCGTAACTTGTAAGTTTGCATTTCACACTATGTTGCTGAAGCGTGTTTGACTCGTGTCTTGACGCAACTTAATTACAGTAAATATGCACGCATTTACTTCATGAACTCTATTTATCCATGCATTTAGGTCAGGCTTTGCATGAATGAGTGAGAAGTTCATGCATACATGTAATCATGCAAGTTTTGTATGCATTTTGTGTGCATGTGAGGTTTGTGCATACATTAATATTTTATCTGAGACTTTTTTTGCATGCATATGTTTTATGCTATGTATTGGAAGTTTATGCGTGCATTTTATCTCATCCCTCATGCTTTTATGTCATGCATTGATTTCATCAGAGCACAAAGACAGATGCTCTCAGGAGGAGGTGGATGGAGACAGTTGTGGATCCTCCACCGCGGGTTCGCTGGAGATGGACCGCAACCCATCGCCTCCACCCGAGGAAGATGAGACTGAGGCCGGTGAGGAGGCGGACGCCATCGGGGAGACAGTGTACAGCAAACACTGGCTCTTCAGCACTCTGACCCGCCTTATTCAGGTATAACCATGCACGCTAGACTTCTGTATCATTGGTCTCCATAACAAGCATCTTGTCAGGCATATTAGAACAAGAAGATCACAGTGCAGCCCCCAAATACTAATTAATTGTCAATGTAAATCTTTACCAATCGTTGCCACTTTGAATCATTTAAAATATGAAAAGTTTTGAATCATTTAAAACATAATAATGTCTAGTATGATCACTTTTCTTTTAGATGTTTTAATAAGTACAGGTCAGATTAATTATGTTGTTTAATTTTTACAAAAACATACCTGTTACATTGAAAGATGATATATAATTTTAAAATAAATGCCATTTGTGTTTTTATTAAAAACATCTTATTTTTAATTGCATTTAAATATAATTGGATCCCCTTTGATTTTAATAGTCCTTATCATTTTTATCATAATTATATAAATATTATTCTAAAGTAAATTTATATAAATATGAAAAAAATCATTTATACATTATTTAAATTACTAAAAGGGTTACTAAAATATTTTTTATATTACATTAACTATAATATATTGCATCTATACTGTAATTTTATAGTTTATTTAGATGCATAACTATATTTTAATGTACTTTAATATATAATACTATACTTTTTTTTTTTTTTACTTTTATATATAAATAAAACATAAAAATACATATAAAAATAAAATGGAATCATTTGGGTTTCTTTGTATGTGTATGTGTTTTAGTTAAAATTAAATATAATTTGACCCCCTTTTTTAATTCTATCTATCCATCCATCCATCCATCCATCCATCTATCAACAAGTTTTCTTGAAGCTGTGCAATTCCTTCATTTCTTTCTTAATATATACTTCAATTACCTTCTAGATGGTGACAGATCAGGAAAGTGGGCTGAGTGATTCTTCAGTGGAACTGACAGATGATCTGGAGGAGGACTTGTGTAAAGTTTGGGACATGGCTATGGATAAGGTAAACTGAAACACACTGTATTCATCCCCCTCCTCCATGCCCACCATCTACATATACGTTACATGTGTTTTCTCTCCAGGATGTGGCTGTTTTTCTTCAGGAGTTCAAAGCTGCAGACATCTTGCTGGGTGTGATCGCAAAGTCACGCAGTCCGCGGCTCACGGTAAGACATTTTACCACTGTAACTGCTTTACATAATGCTTGTATGCTTATGACGTCATATAATTACTCAGAGCTTCTGTTACAGGAAATCTGTGTTGGAATTCTGGGTAATATGGCCTGTTTCCATGACACATGTGTATCTCTCAGCCAGAACTCTGACCTATGGTAACTCTCTGTTAACTTCAGAATAATTCAGCTACTTTTGTAAATACAATACTACTAATTCATGTCTGACATGTTGTCTGTATATCTCAGCTCTGTGTTACTTCTTCTGCTCGGGGACAATGATCCACCTACGCTCTTGGAGACTTGCAGGTCAGTGCTGATAAAGCCCTGTTACAGAATTCGAAGACAACTTATACAATACATGCTGCATTTTACTGAATGCGGGTGTGTGACCTGCAACACTGTGGCTTCCTCAGGCTCCTGCTAATGTGCCTGTCTCAGTCTGATGTTGCCCCTCTGTGGCTGGAGAGGATACGGCAGCAGCCGGCGATGTGCGGCAGTCTGTGTTTCATCATGAGCAGCTCCACCAACGGTCAGTGATGTTTACAAATGTTGCTAATGGTGCTTTCAACAAACAGGCACAAAAGTGCCTGAAACTCTTAAGAAATTAAGCAGCAATTGTTGTTTTTTTTTCCCCAAACTTATGCATATTTTTTTATTTTTTTATGTGATTTTTGTTTTTTAGCAATGAATATTAATTACACGTTTATACTACTACTACTACTAATTAATAACTTTTACATTTTTATTAAGTTTTATTATTTTTAATATTTATTATATATAATAGTTAATATTTCTGTTAATTTCATATTTTAAATTCACTAAAAAGATTACATTGCTTCAGTTTATTGAATATAAGTTCATATTTATTTTTTATTTATTTGTGTGTGATTTTTTTTCGTTTTAGCAATAAACATTCATAATTATTATTATTATTATTATTAACTATTTTATTAACTTTTGTTTATTAATTTTTGTTCACTAGCTATTTTGTGACCAAATGTTGGCTTGTAGTTATTGATAAGTATATATTAAAGAGAAAAAATATTTTGTGAATTACTTTCCAACAATAACTTTCTATAGCTAATTAATGACTAAATTTAGGTCATTCTTAAAATGTTAATGTATAAAATAATATATAATAAAGGTTATATTTTCATGTAAAGTTTTAAATTCATCAAAGCTAACATTTAAGAAATATATTTAATTTTAATTAATTGACATTTATGTTAAAATCAAAACAATTTTAAAATGCATACATTTGATGTGTTTTAATGCTAGTTTAAATTAATCTTAGATAAAAGTTTATCAAACAGATAATTGTGCCTCTGAAGTATTGGGACACTAAAGTGCATCTCTCTCTGCAGTGGATTTGCTGGTTAAGGTTGGGGAGCTGGTGGATAAGCTCTTTGATGAGGATGAGGAGATGATGAAGAGTTGGGTGTCCACCCCAGCCAGCGACAGTGACCCAAACAAGGACACACAGCAGGACGTCGCGTCCTCTCTGCTTGAGGCGGCTACACAGCTTAGGTAAGACATGTTAATTAAGGTGATGTGACCTACTGTTCGTCTGTCTGTCCGAGGCATTTACCAACCTATTCCTCTGTCTGCTGCTAGAGCAAGAGAAGTTCTATCTGAATCAGATCAATGTTGTTTTTGAAATATCAATTTAGGCTCATTCAAATTTTTGTGTTGTAGGTCAGAAAGTCCAGAGGCTCTTGAAGTGTATCTTCATTCACTCCAGCTTCTGACTACAGTAGAAGAGGGCATGCTGGCTCTGGGTGAGACACACACACACACACACACACACACACACACACACACACACACACACAAACACACACACACTGACCTTGAAAATTCATTTATTATTTAGTAAATTTTTTTTAGGAGCAATAACATAATCACTTGAGCTATACATTGATGTTCCTTCTCTGAGAGTCAGTGTCTTCTGCTCACCAAGGCTGCGTTTATTTGATCAAAAATACAGTAAAACAGTAATATTGTGAAATATATTATTACAATTTAAAATAACTGATTTCTATTGTAATGTATTTTAATAATGTATTTCTTGTTTTTACCTTGTGTACAGTATCAGATGGAGCTTGTGGCCATGCAGTGTGGACGTTTGTGTGTAAGATCGTATGTGAGGATTTATGTCAAGCGGACGATCCTCCTCTCATCCTGCAGGAGCAGAAAGCTCTCCTAGCCCCGGCGCTCGCTTTACTGTCGGCGTTACACTCCAGCCTGCAGACAGATATCAGTACGAAACACACACTTTTAGCATATCAGATTCATTGCTTCATGAGAGGCATCGTGGTGTTTAAGGTTTGCTATTATATTGCTATTATAGTGCTGATTTCATAATGTGTGTTTATTCTTAACAGGTACAGAATTATTAGGAAGTCTGTTTCGCATTCTGCAGTTCAATGCTGAATGGCGTGAGAGCCGAACAGCTGGAAACTCCGAATCAGAAGAGAGTCAGAAAGACGAAGTGAAGCAAGAGGAAGATGAACAGCTCAAAGCTTTAGTCGAAACCACAGCAGAGTTCCTCTCAGCCGTCCTTATGCAACTGAATAAGGTGAAACTGGCAGCTATCCAGTTTATAAAATAATAATAAATTATTAAATTCTAACTTGAGACCATATTATAATATATTATATTTAGTGCTGTCAAACGATTAATCGCGATTAATCGCATCCAAAATAAAAGTTTTTGTTTGCATAATATGTGTGTGTGCAAAATAAAAGTTTTTGTTTGCATAATATGTGTGTATTGTTTATTTATTATGTATATATAAATACACACATATAATTTATATTATAAATAAATATATTTAATATATAAACATAACCTATTTTTCTGAAATATATACTGTATGTGTGTGTATTTATATATACATCATAAATATGCACAGCACACATACATATATTATGTAAACAAAAACCTGGATGCGATTAATCGCGATTAATCGTTTGACAGCACTAAAATTTAAATTAAATTGAAACTTAAAGCTATCAAATTTACAAAATAATAAATGATTACATTCTAATTTAAAATTATATACTAAATTATACTATACTTTAAAAATATAAATAAAAATATATTATGTAATTATGTAATATATAAATGTATAGTTTATTAAAGTATTATATATTCTATATTATATTATTAAAAATAAAAATGTAATTTTACAACTTAACCCTTTAAGACCTGAGGGTAAAACAGGTAATTTCCACATAATTTGTTTATTTGACTGTAAAATTCTAACAGAATGTGCTTTTTTTTCTTTTTTTTTTCTTTTTTTTTTCAGAAAACCAATGGCTTTCAAAAAAACGTAAATTATTAAATTCTAATTTGTTTTATATATTATTTGGTTACACTATATTATAAAAATGTGATGTTTAAAAAATAATAAATTATACATTTTTAAATTAATATATATAGTATATTAAATACAAGTACATTCCAAAATATATATATTGTATTATATTCTGAAAATATAAAGTAAATTTAAAAATTACTAAATTAAAACATACAAATGTTAAATATATTACATATTAATTTATTGAAAATTCCCTTTAATCTTCAGGATCTGTTGTCATCCATAGTCAAGGAAGGGTGTTTGACAGAGAGAAGCTGTGTGTCTGCTGTTGGCACCCTCGTACCTCAACATATAACAGCGGTACGTTCTTCTCCTTTTTTTTTTTTTGTCCTCCTCGCTGCTCCTACAGGCCCTCAGTGATCACAGAGCTTCTCGTCTTTTCTCATTTCATCTACAGGTCCAGCACCTGGTTGGCTTGTTGTCAGAAGTGGAACCAAAACTGGCAGACATTATAAAGAAGGACTTTTCTATTTCATCCAATGTCTCAAGCTGAAACATCTAAAAGTAAACATTCTTCAGCAAAAGTTCCAGACCTAAAAGACTGGAGATAAATTCATCTCCTTATGAAAGGACTCGTCATTTGTTTAGACACAACAAAAAATAAAACAGCTTTCGTTATAGTTTAAAATATTTGTTTAAATTGTTTATATTATCGTTTTGTTTGTATACACCAGCATTTCTGTTTAGTAAACAAAACATGTTTTGTAGATTGTGTTTTGTATGGAGTAATTGTTTTTATTTTTGTTATTTTTATTTAATTGTATACTTCAAAGTGCACAACATAGTTCACGGAACAACTTATTTTACGTTACTTAATGTGTTATGCTTCAAACTAAAAGATTTTGCATATGATAGCGAACATGTGCTGACGTTTTTTTTGCGCACACTTGGCTGCATACATTCGAGTGTTTACTGATGTTCTCCATCAGGTGTCCCTCAAATGTTCGTGCCTCGTCCAGGCTGTGATTACTTCCCTCATTTGCTTTCCAAATGGCCAACAGAACAGGGAGAAAGGGTCTACTGCGCACTTCCCGCGTATGTGACGCCAGCAGGAATATAGCAGCTCTTTAATTAAGAGTTCGGATTGATATGCAGAGCGTGCTGCATTCTTATGGAAATTTGGTGTGTAGGAGGAGGACCTGAGAGAGACATGGCCAGACACTCAGCTGGGATCTCGACCCGGACTGAATGTAAAACGGACAGGGGCTAATTTTAACCACGTTTGCGTGATTTCAAGGTGCTGGCTTTTGTTGTTTTTGAGGGAATCTTGGTTGCCCTGAAATGGCCAGATGCTCAGGTATACAAGGACTTTTGATTGACATGTGTCTGTTTTTAGATCTACCTGAGGCTGATCTGACAGACGTACCCCAGGGTGAGGGAGCACTTGAGTTGGTTCGCTCCAGATCACTGCGTGTATGAGTGAACGTTCAACTAATACGAGCTGACGGAGGACTGGTTAAGACAGAAGCAGTGCTGTTTATAGAAAGTTAAAGCATAAACACATGATTGGCAGCTGTCAAACATCTCTCTGATGCGCAGAACTAAACTGATGGCGCGTAACATGACCAAAAATGGCACATCGCCCACTAACTATATGCTAGATGTGTGCAACAGCCAGTAAAAGTCATACATTTGGGTTTAAAGACACACAAACCCCAAACCTCAAATGTCTCATATTCAGTAACTGAGTCATATTTGTAATTACATGTATTCAGCAGAAATGCTAAATTAAATTGTTTTTATTTATTTATTTATTTAATGTTGTTTCAACTGATAAAATCATTTGGAAAAAGTTCATTTTGAGAACAGGTCAGAAATTCATTGGTTCATATTATTCCAATGAAAGCATTTTTGTCTTTGTAATCTTTTATCCAAATTTACATCTAAATATTTCTTTTCAGGAACATTCAGCTCAGCATTTTTTCACATCTACGTTGGGTAAAATCAGTTACAAACAACGTTTTATGTTGGCTTTAAGCGGCTAAATGTCCAAATACTTTTGGGGCCTCTGCATGACTACTAAATGTCTGAAACACTGTCATAATGCAGTGGTAGGGGCCTCATTATGGTTCATATAAATTCAGTGGCATCTTTGCGATTGATTACCTCAGAAATTCCATTTGAAGAATAGACAACTGGATCAGGTAGGAACTCAACAATGCATGTCATTAAAGATGAATGCGGTCTTTGGAGTAGTCGGCGGTCACGTGACACACGTCTGCATTGTGCTCTCTGGCACGTACGTCTGTTTTTCACTGGTTCGTCCAGCTGCTTGTGCGCTGGAGCTCATTAAGGGCCGTGGAGCTGCCTCTCATCACAGCCTTCTTCAGCTGCTGTTTATCTCTCCTGTCAACAAGCACACAATGAAACTTTCTCTCGGTTCACGCTGGATTTCCCAGAATAACTCTGATGCCGTCTCATACTTGATGATCTGTAACTGTTTAAAGATGAATTCTGTCATTATTTACTCAACCTGATGTTGAAATACTAGCAGATATTTTGAGGAATGTTTTCCGTTCTTTCCATACAAGGACAGTTTAGTGCTCACAGCTGTCAAGCCCAAAAAGGATTAAAAATCCTATTTATCCTAGTCTTTATAAGCTAGATGATAGTTGTGTGTGATTCAGTGCTCATTATTCACCTCTAATCTCAAATGTTTTTGCATTCAGATTAAAAAACTGGCATGTTGACGTCTCACACCAAGCTATAACCATCTAAACAATCTAAATCACCCAGAATATAGCATACATTTTTTAAATTATATTTATGATATAATAATATTATAATATACATTTTTATACATTACATATGTAAATATAAACGTAAATATCTTAAATTAACTACAACTATATGAATTATATATACGTACAATTATGTACAACAGCGTTTTAGTGCCACGTAAAAAAAATTAAACATTGCGAGATTAAAGTCGTAATATTTTAAGAAAAATGTCAAAATTACGAGAATAAATTCAAAATATTTTGAGAAAGTCATAGCAATACAAGAAAAAAGTTGAAATATTTTGAAAAAAGTCAAAATTATGAAAATAAAGTCACAGCAATACTTTACGTATACTTAAGTACATAATTGTCATTTTGACTTTATTCTCAAAATATTTCAACTTTATTCTCGTAATTTTGACTATTCTCAAAATATTTTGACTTTTTTCTGGTATTGCTATGACTTTATTCTCGTAATTTTGACTTTATCAAAATATTTCAACTTTATTCTTGTAATTTTGACTTTTTTTCTCAAAATATTATGACTTTAATCTCGTAATCTTAGATTTTTTTTAACATTGCACTAAAATGCTGTCCTGTGTGTGTTGTAGTAACCACTTTTAAAATGTATTTATTAATAATTTATTAATATATATTTTTATTCTATATAAAGTAACAAATAAATAAATAATAGATGCCATTTAGATATTGTTTGTAATTTTCTTATTTTTTAACATTTAAATTATGTATTTATAAAATATATATTTATAATATATATTTCTCTCTCTCTCTCTGTGTGTGTGTGTGTGTGTGTGTGTGTAGCGAGAAAGAGTGAGAGTGAGAGAGAGGTGGCCAAAATTATTAGAACACTAGTATCTTCATCAGCTAAAAAATGGTTTGAAGTAAGTTATTTCTATCTTTTGCTGTGTGTCAGCAGGAAATATCAGTTTACATTTCCAAACATTCATTTTGCCATTAACTGTAATAATCCAGTGAGATTTTTGTCTGACAACAGCAGTGCTCCACACAGAGATCTGAGCTCATCATCATCCAGTCTGTCTGGAATGACATGAAGAAACAAAACAAACTGAGACAGACTAAACCCAGAAGAACTGTGGAGAACAACGTCTCCAAGATGCTTCAAGAGACCTACCAGCAAAGCTACCTGAAAAACTAAAAAATGCTGGGTTAAATACAACCCAGCACTGGGTAAAATATGGACAAACCCAGCGATTGGGTTGTTTTCAACCAACAGTTGGGTTAAATGTTTAACCCAACCTTCTGGGCAGTAACCCAACCGCTGGGTTTGTCCATATTTTACCCAGTGCTGGGTTGTATTTAACCCAGCATTTTTTAGAATGTATGCACAAGTGCCCCTAGGGCAAAAGCTGCTATAAACGGAAAGGATGCTCACACCAAATGTTGATTTAATTAAGTTAATAGAAGTTAATTGATAAAGAAAATCTATTTATGACAGTATTTTTGACAGCATCCTCATTTTACAGCATTTTTCCACAAGTGCTTGAAACCTTTAACAGTACAGTAGCTTTGCAGGTAGGTTTCTTGAAGCATCTTGGAGACAGTCCTAAAATATGCATAAATATTATTTGTATAGGAAAGTAAAGCAGTGTCACGGGTTGTTTTTTGTTTTTTCTCTCTCCCCAAAAATTCTCCATTTGTGTTCCACAGAGAAATAACAACAGGTTTGGAAACAGATTATGAGTGAGTAAATATTGACATAATTTTCATGTTTAACTAAACTATTGCTTTAACATCATCCTTTTCCTTTCTTTCTTTCTTTCTGTTTGCTTTTAAACTTGTTTTCCGTGTACCTGACGTGGTAAATGTGTAAAGACGGAAGTGTTTTTCCAGTGTTAGGAAGCCTTCAGGAACATGTTGATGTCTATGTGTAATGACAGCCCGTCTGCATGAACGGAAACCGGGTCCATTGAACCTGCGACCCTCCCAGCCTTTGAAATGTCAGAACGGAGTGATTTCTCAGCCTGAAGCTGACAAATTCCCAGTGGATCTGCTGTGCTCGTATAGCAGTGTTTGCTGTTGCTCAGATGTTAGCATATGTTTTGTGTTTGTTCTGTCAGAGGTGGAGCTCCTAAAATGACCATCTTCCAACACCAATGACACACAACAAATGACTCACTTAAACTTGTGCACGCAAGTTTTTTTTTGTTTGACAACCTGACATTAAGTGACTCACTTCCAGTAAAAAGTTTGATCGTGATGCTCAGTATATGTTCATGCAAATGCATTTATGATGTCCTGAATATTCCTGGTTCACAATTCCAACTCATGTTGCTATTGTTCACGCCTGCTGAACTCATTTATAATGCAAAGCAGATTTTCACATACAGCAGATGCCGTGCATCCAATTCTTGGTAGACTGTAGATCTGTGAGAACAGAATTAGACTGGAAGCTACTTTTATGTACTATTGCAGCAGTCAAATCTAATTTTACTTTTTTTGGGTGCTGTAAACTTCTTTACTCCAGTAATGTGTTTGTAAGTGGTGTCCTCATGTGAACTGTGGAGTTGGTATCATTATTGAGATTAGGGTGGATCGCCAAGCTCATCTATCACACTGTGTGTGTGTGTGTGTGTGTGTGTAAATCCCTTGATTGAAATGAACAGAACTGGGCCAGGTTATCAGTGAGGGGTCTGTCTAGGATGGGCATGTTCTCTGTGTCACCTGCTAAGAGGAAACACACTCACACTTTCCCTTGTCTCTAGTTACACTCTCTCACACACTGGTTTTGTGTACACAAAGTGGATTGTGATGTTCTGCCTCTTTAAGGAATGCCAGAAAAGTTTCAACTAACTTGTTTGTAAATACATAAATACTCTTAATTTTTGCTTATTTGAATGTTAATTTGACATGGAAGGTGCTAATGTTGCTGTAGGCCAGCACAAAATTTAATGTGATATCAAAATGGTTACAGCAAAATCTGTTGAGAACATTTCCAAGTCATATTTAATCTAAATATTAATAATAACAAAGACAAAAAATATTATTATATTACTATTAATTATAATAAAAGAAATTATAATAACTATTATATAGTTTGTTAAAGGAAAATTAAACATTTCAGGACTATTTAGTTGAGGACGTTTTCTCTATATTCTCATTATCTGAATATAATTGGCGATTCTCAATTTTCCCTCTCATTAAATTCTCATTACTGCAACATTTTATTTATTTATTTGATTGATTGATTCTAATGACTAAGATGTGCTTAACTGCCAAGAAATGAAGAAATGAATATGTCACAATGAAAACGGTCCCAAAACAGGAATTATTTTCTCTATGAAACACATTTTTTTAATCTGTTAATTTTATCATTATGTAGTTTTGCTTTAGGGAAAATAAATATTTCAGGAATATTTTTTCATGACATATTTCATGACAATTAAGGATTTTTTCCCAATATTCTCATTCTCTAATTTGTAACTCTCAATTTTCATTCTTGTTAAATTCTTATTACTGTAACATTTATTTGTGTGTACTTAATTATTAATTCATTAATTCATTTGATTGATTGATTGATTCTAATGACTACAATGTGCTTAACTGTAAAGATGTCAAGAAATTAATTTGTCGCAATGAAAATAGTCTTAATGGTCCCAAAACAATATACTAAAACAAAACACATTTTTTTCTGTTCATTTTATTATTATGATGTAATTTTGCTTTAGGAAAATTAAACATTTCAGGAATATTTTTGCATGACATTTTTCATGACAATTAAGAAAGTTTTTCCCCAAATTCTTATTACCATATCTGCATGTAATTTGTAATTCTCAATACTGATTCTCATTAAATCTTACAATCTTATCACTGTAAAAATCTATCATATTATTTTTTTTTATAAATATTTATTCATTTTAAATTGATTGTAATGGCTAAAATGAGCTTAACTGTTAAGAAATCAATAAATGAATTTGTCACAATGAAAATAGCTTTAATGGCCCTAAAATAGGAATTATTTTCTTCACAAAATATTTCTGTTAATTGTATTATTATGTAGTTTTGCTTTAGGAAAATGAATGATTTGGAAAAAAAATTGAAAAAAATAAAAAATGCATGACAATTAAGCATATTTTGTTCAAATTCTCATTACCATACTGCATCTGGAAGTTCAGCTTTGTTGTGGCTAGTTCACAATTTTTGATTCTCACCAAGTTATCATTGCTGTAACACAACATTATTATATTATATTAATATATTACATTATACATAATATATTTTTAATTCATTGTAATGACACAAAAATGTGCTTAGCTATCCAGAAATCAAAAGATGAATATATCACAATGAAAATAATCGTAATGGTCCAAGAGTAAGCATTATTTTCTTTATGAAAGGTATCGGGTGAACTGATGTGGTCTGGGTGTTTGTAGACGTCTTGCGGTTGTGTTGGGTTGTGAGTGAGCTGTAATGAGATGAGTGTGTACCGATGAGCATTCACTGGCCATTGCAGCTAAGAGCCTCTTCAGAACAAGCCGCACAAAAGAACCAGAGGCTGCATAATGTAAGCCAAGCCTTCCTTTTATTAACGCTGAGCTCGTTTTGTGTAGAGAGAAAGAGAGAGAGAGAGAGAGAGAGGCTGACTCATGACGGTTAAATATCAATTTCTAACATCGATTTGCTTCATCTAACTAACCTACTCCAAACTATCAAGACGAGACAAAACGTATGCCGTATACGCATAATTATGTACCTGTTTAAACCCACTTGAGTCGTATCAGACGTCATCTTGCCCTAACTGACTCATAAATTACAGGTGTAACCTCTAAAAAAGCAATTTATGAATTATGAATGGACTTTAGAACAGAACCTTATGCAAAAATCGAGTATACAGTACAAAGATTCCCTTTTATGTTGCCCAATGTTCACTTTTCTGTCTGTCACAGCTCGTTTGTCATCACATCTGGCGTAATGTCAAAGCAAACTCTGTTCAAAGGCTCCTGGGGCTCTGACATTGCACCTATCAGTCATGACAGCACAGCATCCGTGTGGTCTCCAGACCCCTGGAGCTCAGGCTTTGATGTAGCAGCAGTCCTCAGCCTCCACACACACACACACACACACACCCCGCGCTGTTGATAGGAGTTTGTTTGCCTTCCGCCAGGTGGGTTTTCCTCAGTTTACACACTGCCCACACACCCCAAACTCTGACACGTGTGGGACATCACAGCTTCTGGAAGTAGATGGTGATCTATGTCCGAATTATTTTTAGCCTTTGGTTACACTAGACTTCCAGTGTTCCATTTAAGCATGCAAGTTTTGTCTATTACTTTGTTACTTCTTAATTTAAAAACTATATTTATATTTGTAATTTTAAATATGAAATGCATGTATGTATATATATATATATATATATATATATATATATACTGTGTGTGTGTGTTATAATACATTGTTTTATATATACTGTATATACATACAGACACATATATTTACATAGGTGTGTGTATATATAGATGGATATAATCATTTATGATTTATTTAAAATAATTTAATTTATTTTATTGCTTTTAACTTTACTCTTTACTCATTTATTTTAACGTATTTTTAATCATAATTTATAATTATATTTTATTATATATATTTTTTATAATTTTATTTAAAAAAAAAGCAGAAGTGATCTTCTTGCAAAAACTGAACCTCTGAATGCTCTTTTAGACTAACAATGTTGATTTAAAATATTTTAATAGATTTTCTGTATTTCATATTTCTTGTATTTTGTCACAGTTTATTATTATTTTAATTATTTCATTTAATTTAATATTGACCTAAATTAAGATTAATTTAGATTAACAGGTTACATGATAAATTGTTTTTACAGTATAATTCCATTATCAACGCCTCCTTAATTTCAGAAATTGCTCAGCACTGCTTCTATCTCAGGCTTGTGTAAAGTGTGTGATCCTGTCACGAGAACCTCATCCTTCAGTCCACCTGATACAGACTTGTGTGTCGCCACATGTGACCCAAACCCCAAAAGAAAAGATGGGAAATTTAGACCTCAAAGTCTCTCTGGGTCCTAAAAAGGTGCACAATCCCACACAGACAAATTGGTATTAAGTAGAGTACAGTACGATCCACCCATCAAATCTAATGAAATCTGCTGGCCTAAGACGCCTCAATCTAACGCTTCAAGGGTGCCTGGACGGAGAGATCATCCTCTTGAGGGCTTTTACTGTAATTTAACCATGACCCCTAGATGTGGGACAAGGCTCACAAGGCACTGAGGTGGGACAAAGAGAAGGAAAACATCCTGTACGCCCAGATCTTCCCAAGTGGAGTCCCGAGACTGACTTCAGAGTTCAGAGAGACGCACATCTTTAAGACTCATTCAAGGAATCAGAGTAAATCCTCTTAAAAAACACAGTCAACACTCTCTCCACGTTAAGTCTGGAATACACCTGACCCATAAAATCACGAATGGGGTCACATGCTTCTTTTACCAACGTCAGTTCTACATCCCACGGTACAGTATTAAAGCTCTTTGCAACTGTTTAATTGTTTGCAATATAGTAAATAAAAAGGCTAAGTTATTTTATTGGCTTTTCAGCACTGCATTTTAATAGTACACTACCATTCAAAAGTAATTTTTTTTTAAGTAATTAATACTTTTATTTGGCAAGGATGCATTAAATTGATTGAAATTGAAAGTAAAGAGATCTACATTGTTGCAAAAAAAAAGAAAAAGAAAAAAAAAATCTTTCAAATAAATACAAGAATCTTGAAAAAATTGTATCACGGTTTCCACAAAAATATTAAGCAGCACAACTTTTTCAATACTGATAACAATCGGAAATGTTTCTTGAGCAACAAATCAGCATATTAGAATGATTTCTGAAGGATCAGAAGGTGACACTGAAGACTGGAGTAATGATGCTGAAAATTCAGCTTTGCATCTCAGAAAAAAAAAAAATTTAAATTAGTGCTGTCAAACGATTAATCGCGAATGATCGCATCCAAAATAAAAGTTTTAGTTTACATAATATATGTACGTGTACTGTGTATTTATTATGTATACAGTATATAAATACACACACACACAGTAAATATTTAAAAAATATTTACATGTATTTACAAATATATATTTATATTCTTATATTTTATATCTAAATATATTTAACATATAAACATAACATTTTTCATGAATATATACGTGCATGTGTTTGTATTTATATATACATAATAAATATACACAGTACACACACATATATATTATGTAAAAAAAACTTTTATTTTGGATGCGATTAATCGTTTGACAGCACTATTTAAAATACATTACAATAGAAAACGGTTATCGTAAATTGTAATAATATTTTGCAATATTGCTGTTTTTACTTTATTTCTGATCAAATAAATGCAGCCTTGGTGAACATATGTACAACATGAAAAGAGCTCAGAGTTCTCTGACTTTATTTTATATATACAGGGTTTTTCCTACATAGAGAATTATGAGGCAATTATGAATTTTTTGCCGCCTCTAGCTGTCGACAAACTTTTCTCATTCAGCCCATCTGCTGTTTTTGTCTCTTTTAGATGTGTTACGTAATCTAGTTTCACAAAACTAAAGTCAGACCATTCTGTTTTTGCTTCAAATTTCAAAATTATACAATCTAACTTAGAGGAAAAACTGCTCATGCTGCATGTATGGAGCATCTTTGTTTGGATCATGATTAAAATAGAGTGGTTGCCTCTAATTTTATAAGGAAAGAGCACAGGCAAAGTCTTAGTTTGTTTATATGAATTTGTGTTATAAAATTTCAATGAAGTTTTGATTGTGTTTCAATTTCTCAAAGAAATGTGCAGCATTTGTTTGTCCAATCAAAAATTTTGTCTTAAATCTCTCTTTATTGTAAAAAAAAAAAAAAAATTGTGAGAAAATCATATTGTGAAATCAGTATCGTGAATGGGTACAATGTGTGCACATGATCAGGATCACACACATATATTACGTAAACAAACTTTTATTTTGGATGCGATTAATTGTTTGACAGCACTAATTTGCAAATAAAAATTAAATGTGTTTTTAGCATATACAGTTGTGCGCCCATAAAAAGACTGGCTTATGCTCTTATAATATTTGGTTTTTCATGTGTAGACAGATTTCAGGAAAGGCTTTTTGGTGTCCTGTGGCCGTTTTTGTTCCTAACTCAAGCCAATGAGCCGGCTCTCCTCACACACAGATCTTTTTGTGTGCAGAATGTCAAAGAGAATATGAAAAGGTATGCCTCTCATATGAATATCCCCATGACGTGAGAAGCTGCTCATTTTCCATTTGCTGTCAGGAGGAAGATTAACTCACCACCCCTCCTCCCCCTCTTCAGCACCTCATAAATAGCAAAGCGCACAGTCTCATTGTGTTACAACAATTGTAGCATATCCAGTTAAAAGACTGACAAACTCGCTGAAATAATAAGAAACATCAGCATGTACTCAACTAAAAGCGAGGGACCGCGCAGAGGAAGATCTTTTGACTCCATGAACCTTGGTCTGACATTGGAAGAGAAGCAACTTAATAATGAGGTAAATGCTTTTTTTTCATTATTTCTATCATTTTAAATGGCAAACTTTTTTTTTTTTTACTCATTTGGTTGATTTGCATGCATTTTTTTAATTATATTTCATAATTGTTACTCAGGTGAGAATTTAAGTTTTCAACAGGTGGAGGTTCATATAAAACTAGAGTTTCTATGCAAAAAAAAAAGATGTTATTTACATTGCCAAATGTAGATTTCCAGGAAGCATAGGTTTCTGAAATGACAAATGTGGAGGAAACTGAAGTTGACAGATCCCATTGTGCACCGCTATCCAAGTGCACAAAAGCTCTCCATTCGGTTTTAAGTGTAACACATCCATGCTTGACACCGTTAGCAATAAGATGTTCCAATCCTCCTCGCACCAAATCTAAAGATGCATCAAATTAAGTACACTTAACAGAGATGTGCGTGGAAGAGTGATTAATTGCAGCCTAATCCCAGAGTTAGATTAAAACAAGAGGGCGCTAATAATAGGCTTCCTCGCTCTCCAAATGAGATTGTTTTAAGACGACAGACACTGGCCCGTCTTTGTTAAACCGAGACGGTGAATCGCAGTACTCTGAACCCTGCCACGGTCAACTCACTAATGCTGTCGGGAATCCTGCTGTCGGGAAGACGAGGACAGGGACGATTACTCTCCCACATGCGCGATAAAAGAAACATGGTCAGTAGACGGCAAGCTTTGTTTGAGGGTCAATTAAAGCTCATTTTTTTGTAGTTTATATATTAAATTACATTTTTAATGAATAATTATTACATAGCTTAATATTAAATAAAAAGCAATGCATGTTTAATGTATGAAATTATTATAAGATTATTCATTTTATTGTAATTAATTAATTTATTATTTAGTTATTTAATACTATATCATGCTAATTATTTGTTTAAAGATTATTAAAGATCTTTTGGCATTTTTGTATAAATTACTAGTAAAGGAGCCGATGGTCATTCTCTCA
>JAFVLL020037598.1:0-13036 GCA_021397915.2 Tor tambroides | reverse complement strand
ACTGACGATTCAAACGCGAGTTTTGAGCAGTGTAGAGTAGTGCTTGTTGTTTGTGTTTCTCCGATCACAAATGCAGACATGGTAATGTTTACGCGACACGATACAGTAAAAAGACAGTATAAGTCATTATAATCAGTAATTATGTTCCCACTGGATGCAACAAATGCCTCGTTTATAATGGGTTTTATTGTGTTTGTGTGGTCGCGCTGTGAAACGCCATCACAATACGGTGAGGGGCGTAACATTTCCGTCTCACGCTTGAGGTATTCAGCCAATCACAATGCACTGGATATCTGGCCAATCAGAGAACGCCTCGCTTCTCAGAACGATGAGCTTTGTAAAAATCGAAGCGTTTCAGAAAGGCGGGGCTTAGAGGAGCAACAATAAATGTACAGTATGTGGAAAATAATGTTTTTTGAACTTTAAACCACATAAACATTACATTACACCAAATACACAAAATAATGTTCTTTTTAGCAACATCACATGACCCCTTTAAAAAATGTTTTTATAAAAATTTCTGAAAAACAGTTTTCACAAAAATATTAAACACCACAACTATTTTCAACATTGTTAATAATAAATGTTTCTTGAGCAGCAAATCAGCATATCAGAATGACTTCTGAAGGATCATGTGACACTGAAGACTGGAGTAATGATGCTGAAAATTCAGAAAACAGTTACTTTAAATTAATAAAGTAATAATAAATTAATAATATTTCACAATATAACTGTTTTACTGTATTTTTGATCAAATAAATGTAGCCTTAATGATCATAAAAGACTTTTGATGATAACACCACCGCTCCTCAAACCTATACTATGTAGATACTCCAGTACTAATATTAACATTAGTGTTAACTAACATTAACATTATACTGTAATTATTCTAAATAATAAAGAAAATACCTTTAAGCAACAATTATTTCAGGCGTAATTTCAGATGTGACAAAAATAAAGGATTTAATTTTTCCATATGGTTATCATGAGAAAATGCAAATGAATTATTTATAATATCAATGTAATAGATTTTTCATAAGGTGAGATTTGGAATTATTTTATTACGTCTCTTCACATTACGGTTTCTGATGACCAAACACTCTAATAGGGTTTCAGCAACTTATGTGCTTGTCCTCTAAAAAATAAATAAATAAATAAATAAAATAAATAAATAAATAAAACGTAACAGTACATTTGTGTTAAGAACATTCTAATGATTCATTTCTGAGTGGGAGTGTTGCTATTTTCAAATGTAATGGCAGGCACAATTGTTGAACATCTTTTGTCCCATGTCTCAATAATCAGTGGCTCTCGTTCACCGAAATGAAAATTCTGTCATTATTTATTCACCCTCACATCATTCCAAATCTCTGATATTTTTCCATGGAACACAACAGACAGAACTGTTATGTAGTGCTTGTTATGAAACTACCAGGAGCTATCAAGTTCCAAAAAGGACAAAAAAGAAAAGTATCAGAAAAGTAGCTCACACACTAGAGTCTTCAAAAGTCATATTTTGCGTGGGGAACTGACCAAAATTACCCAAAACTCATGTCTAGCCCACAACTGCATCCAGGGGGAGTAAATAATAACAGAATTTGTAGTTTTTGGTTTCAACTACTCCTTGTAAAACTCAAAACACAAAGCTGGGCAAATCTTATTGTTGCTGGGTATATGCGACTGGCAAACCCAATCTGATCTCATGACAAAAACGTACCTGTGGGAACTTTTTCGCAAGACGCGAAATACGTACCGCCATGTACGCTTTGTGACATATTCGATGTGAAACGTCCACTGGGTGACGCTAAAAGAGTGTTCGTTTTTTTCCCCCCAGAACAGATGAACGCACATATGGTATGTTTTATGTGACGTTGGTTTTGTAGGTGTCACAGCAGTTCTGACTTGAAACGTCCATTGAGTGGCGCTATAAGTCTAATGCTCCATGACGTTTTAACGTACCATCTGCACTACACCTAAACCTACCTGAGAGTATGAAAAAATGTGAATGTGACGTAAAAGTGCAATCACAAGCATGCCATTTTAGCTTGTTTTTTGATCTCTCATCTTTCAGCTTTTTCATCGTGAGTCATGTTTTTTTGACGGGATTCGTACCCAAGGATTTCGCATCCTAAGTCCAATTCTGTGCGGCTGAGCTACTGATGAAGCTTGTTACGTCCGGAAAGCGAAACATATGGAGCTGTAATCATAACTGTGTATGAAAATTATTACAAGTGCTCGCAGTTTTACCGCCTCTAGTGTTAATTTCTGTTGGAAACTGGAGTGATATGTACTTATTGGTATGTATTTTGATTCTTGCGAAAAAGTTCCCACAGGTATGTTTTTGTAGTGAGATCAGGTAGGGCAAACCAATGAAAACAATGGCGCGTTGGGGAAGCATGATACATTTTCATCTTGATGTAATAAGCCAATGGAGACGAAGTTCTTCTCACGCCCTTCCGCAGTTGTGTCCTAAATAAACCAGATGCAGAGTGGATGAAACTGGGACGGGTGCCAGTCCTAAAAGCCTGAGCAGCGAGAATAAAGGAACGTTTTATGCAGGCGTTGCACATTTTGCTGGCACATGACTCGGCACATCTGTGATGTAAACCTGAGGGATGCAAACCTCATCCTGAGGACTTTTAAATGCAAATGGATTTTCAATAATGAGCCTACGCTAACACAAAGATGTCCATTCCCCGCTCCATTTGTACTAAACCCGATTACATTACATTTATCCGGTGGACTAGTTTTGTTTCCAACTCTTTCCAAATGCATCCATTTTTCATAAATTTCATTCTGAAGTGAATCAAAAGATGGTGGCGCTCTAGATTTCGTCTCGAACAACGGCTACAGCTTGCGTAAGCGGCATGGCACGCACGAGTGCAAAAGCAGGTGGCCTGTGGGCGAAAATGCAGGTACAGCTTCCCACAGCCAAATCTCAAATTATACACGTGCTATAAAAGTGGGAGCTCAGCCGTCTCCCATCCCACGCACATCTCAACCTCCCCACACGCTCTCTTATTTTCTCTGTTCCTTCTTTTTTGTTCTCATGTGTGCTCCACTCCTCCTCATCATGTCTTTTATCCCCCTTTGAGTCTTATCTCTAGTTTATCATCTAGAGTTCACACGGATTTGGGGTTTTGAGGGAATTATCTTTAATCAGTTGTTGAAACTGCTACTGTAGGTATCCTACTGTAAAAGGATATTTTTAGGCTCATGAAACAACTAGAAGCAGTTTGTAACCCACACATCTGTAGATGCTAATATGAATGTTGAAATGCTGAAAATGTGAGTCACTTTTTATGAAGCAAATGCTGAGCTACTGAGGTGCTCCTACTAAATTTAGTCTGAGACTCAGACACTGAGTCAAAGGTTAGAAGCTTGTTTTTAATGGGTGTGTGTAATTAAAAATACCATTTTGAAAAAATCTGGCTCTCTAGAGTTTTTAATTATTTGTCTCACCAGGTGTATTTAAGGCTATGTTCACACAGGAATTTTTTTTGTTGTCTAAGCATGAAATACATTTGCCTGATCCAAAACAACTAAAGTGGTCTGAAATCTGATTTTTGGTAAAAGCAAGAACAATGGGGTTTTTTTCTCATATAATGTGAGGGCTTGTTAATATCAACAAGAATTTAATGTGTCTTTAAGGAATAGTTCACCCAAAAATTACCCTCAGGCCATCCAAGATCAGTTTGTTTGTTTGTTGGGAACAGATTTGGAGAAATTCAGAGTTACATCACTTGCTCACCAATGGATCCTCTGCAGTGAATGGGTGCCGTCAGAATAGGAGTCCAAACAGCTGATAAAAACATCACAATAATCCACAAGCAATCCACACAATGTCTTGTGAAATGTAAAGGTATGTGTTTGTAATAAACAAATCCATCATTTAAGGGACTCATTTAAACCATCACTTCTGACCAAAATAGAAGTCCTCTATCCATAATACTGCTTTTGAGTTGTTGTTTTTTTTTGGCCAGAAATTACAGTTTATAGTTAAAATGTCTTAATGGTGGATTTATTACAAACATGCAGCTTTTCGTTTAACAAGATGTTAATTGATATTACGTGGATTATTATGATGTTTTTATCAGCTGTTTGGACTCTCATTCTGACGGCACCCATTCACTGCAGAGGATCCATTGGTGAGCAAGTGATGTAATGCTACATTTCTCCAAATCTGTTCCAATAAAGAAACACGCTCATCTGCATCTTGGATGGCCTGAGAGTGAGTAAATTAAGCAAATTTCCAATTTTAATAAACATGTTTAGGATGTAAAGATCACAGAGCATGTCAAATTCTTCCCTTCTTAAACAACTTGAAGGACGCAAGCAAGATAACGGTCCTCTTGAAGAGTCCCATAGACGTATTCCCACTAGTCAACACTCTTTTCTTGGGTCCATATCTTTTTGCTTAACTAAGGTACATGGACATTACACCCTTACTGGAATTTCTTTCTTTGTTGTCTGCAGCAAATTCAGATTTGGATACTCTACCCTAATGAAAAACAATCAGTGGCGGACCGTGCATTACTAAAGTCTCACGCATGGCGAACCTACGCGTTTGCTTCGTTACTATGACAACTAGTGTGGACGTGCTCGCAAAAGTGACTGCAGTCTGAAGAGAAAAAATAAACAGATCTGTTTACATATAACCTGCATTTAAAACTGATTAAAAAAAAAAAAGTAGTCAGCTGGTTAAGTACAAGTAGAACAGTAGAGAAGCTGTGGCAATTTTAGTATCATTAATATAATACAGCATTATAGTTTTTATTAATATTTTGAATTAGCTTTTATTTTTATTTTCAGCTTTCATTTTAATTTTAGTTATAGCAATTTGTTACAGTCTTCCTGCATTTTTAATATTTTTTTTATATTTCTATATAAAGCTATACAGTGGTGGACTGCACTGACATTGAATGAGACTCACTAGCAGTGTTTTCATTACCCTTCAAATTGCGCAAATTGAAAATACACCTAATGGAAACACGTCAATTTAGCAAAAACTCATATATTGCAAAAGTTTTTAGGCTCGCATAAGGTGGTTTTTCAGGCAATTCAAAAAAAGGAATATATCGCAAAACTGCAATGGAAACAGTTTTTTCGCATTTACAGGTCACCTGGCGTACTTAAATGTCACATGATCATTCTTTAATGTACTATAACCTCCAAGAAATGCCTCATACATGGCCACTCTCAAGTATAAAGAGCTTTCCTTGCCATTAATGCATGGATAGCCCCTTATTTACACTTATTTACATCTATAGCACATTACGGCTCTGATCGCGGGCACTGTAGTCAATGCTTATGTTTACACCAGCCGCGCCACGGCACGTTTCAGAAGCGTCCCAGAAGCGGCTCTCCACGCTGCTTCACTAACGATACATGTATACAACTCCTTTGACTAAAAATAATGGCTAGTGCAGTGGCTGCAATATACATAAACCTACTAACATCTGTCGCCATGACTTATCGTGAGAGGAAAAAAATTACGTTTTAGTCCCATAACATCAATTAATGGAAATGCCGTCAATTCGTGTTTTTAATCGGCATTTATAAAATATCGCAAAAGTTTTGCACAAATCTGTAATGTAAACGCACCTAATGTCAATGTACTGTAAGACATTTAGGGGAAAAAAAAAAAAAACCAACAACAGGACAATTAGCAGATAGAAATTTTGAAGTCCATTTACTTCTGGACACATTTCCAAATGATAATTAAGTAGAAAGAAATGTAGGCTGGGCCTTATTTGACCCATTAAGAGATTGCTATTTTTATTAGTGTCACTTATTTTATATTTCTATATATAACTATACATACTTTGTTTTTATTTCAGTTTTAGTATTTCAGTACTTCATTTTACACTTATTTCAGTTAGTTGCCAAGCAACATTTCTAATTTAGTAAGTTTTTCATGTAAAATGATTTTACCAAAACATTACCAAATTACCAAAATATCTTCTTTTTTTTTAAATTTAGTTTTAGTCTACAATAACAACACTAGTCACAATCTGAATTTTCTGAATCATTTAGCTGAAAAGACTATTTGGAACAAGTGCAGAACTACAGCTCTGAATGCATTTATTACTGATAAAAATGACCAAGCATGAACACTTAAAAAGACAATGTGATAAAACCATTTATAGCTTCACTAAACACATTCACAGAAGCCCACCCACCCAATCTGTTGCCCATGGTCTAAACTGGTTGTTAGTGATGTCATGACCACCTCTCAGCCAATCATGACCTGCAGAGGAACAATTTAATCAGCCTGGTCCTGGGGGACTGATGTCTCAGCTCAATAAAATGTCTCTCCAAAAACACATCTGCATGAGCGATTGATTTATCAGTGGCCGGAATGGGCAGTGTCTTGGGGGAACGGTGTCCTGAACCCATTTGCTGGCTATTTCTGGGAAAGTGTTTGGGTCTCTAGTCACGCCCTTGCTTATTCTTGTTAAACCAGCAGCCGCTTGGAGACTGCTGTCTTAGTGAGAATGAATTGAAGATCTCCGGTGGACTGCATTGACCCCGACTGAGGCTCAATGTCAGTGTACTAAAAAACATTTAAAAAAGAGACTACAAAGACCAGTGAAAAGAGAGAGATTTGCAGATAGTAAACAGAAATATAAAATGTAGGGCAGGGACTGATTTTTAGCCATTCATCTCTTTGCTTAGAGTGTAGGTGACGTCAATTGAAGAGCAAAGTCAAATATTTAAAAACAGTGAAATTTTAAAGATGCCCATTTATGCAAACTATGAAAATAATTTTGTCTTTTGCATAACATGTATTGATGAATCATTCACAACAAGACCAGAAACGTGTCAAGGAAACACAATAATGTTTGGGGTCAGAAAGATTAAAAAAAAAGAAATTAATACTTTTATTCAGCAAGGTTGCATTAAATTGATAAAAATCACTTATAATGTTACAAAATATTTCTATTTCAAATAAATGTGATTCTTTTCAATTTTATATTCATCATAGAATCCTGAAAAATAATTATAATATATACTGTACTAATAAAACTTTTCAACGTAATAAGAAATGTTTCTATGAGCAACAAATCAGCATATTAGTGATTTCTGAAGGATCATGTGACACTGAAGACTGGAGTAATAATGATGCTGAAAATTCAGCTTTACAATCACAGAAATTACATTTCAACAGATATTGTAATAAAAAACAATTATGTAAAATTGTAATAATATTTCACAATATAAATGCTTTAATGCATTTGTATTAAATAAATGCAGCCTGGGTGAGCAAAAAACATTTTAAAAAAAAGTTTACAGACCCCAAAACTTTCAACAGGGTAAAGACGGTCAATTTAGATTTTATGCAGACATTAAAAAGTATTTCAATTTTCATCCAGTACAACCTACAGATGAATATTTTTTTCTTTCCTGCTGGATCAAATATGGTGCTTTACTGTGTTAAACATACCTCAGTTATACATAAATCATACAACAACATACGTGGTCTCACTTTGACTGGCAGTATGTACTGCAGCTAACAGCACTGGCTCAGTTCAGAAATGAAAAGCTCAGTTCAGAGTTAAAGGGATTGTTCACCTTGACATTGCTGGTCCCCACTGACTTCCATAGTATGGAAAAAAAAAAAACAATGCTATGCAAGTCAATGGGGACCAGCAACTGAAGGTGAACCATCCCTTTAACAGAGAGCTCATGCTTGCTGTAGAAGCCTTGTGCGAGCGCCCAGTTCATGCAGTAAAAGCAGACACGCTGTAAAGTCAAGGAGAGATTCTCGTCACAAGTCGTATCATTTCTTGTGTATTCAGTGCATCCGTTCAAGGAGACTGTTGTTATTTGAATGAGCTTCCACTTTGTTGCTTGCCAGTTTATCAGATCTAAACCTCTAAATGTTATATAAATGTCATGTAAAGCAACCAACTCCAGTTTGTTGTTAGACATGCATGTTTATATGTTGGATCTTGGCCAGAACACTGTGCAAAGTGGACTTTATGCTGATAGTAAAAAGGCTTGTTATAGTTGGGCTACATCAGTAATGTTAACAAGTTATGTTTTATTTTAAATGTATTACATACACTACTGATTAAAAGTTTGCAATGATTATGATTTTTTTCTCTTATGCTCACCAAGGCTGCATTTATTTGATAAAAATAAATTTAAAAACAGTAATTTACGAAATATTATTACAATTTAAAATAACCACTTTCTATTTGAATATATTTTAAAATGTCATTTATTCTTGTGATGCAAAGCTGAATTTTCAGCATCATTACTCCAGTATTCAGTGTCACATGATCCTTCAAAAATTATTCTAATATGCTGATTTGCTGCTCAAGAAACATTTCTGATTATTATCAATGTAGAAAACAGTTCTGTTGCTTCTTATTTTTGTGGAAACCGTGAATCTACTACTATTCAAAAGCTTGGGGTAAGTAAGTTTTAAAAAGAAATTTAGACTTTTATTCAGCAAGGATGCATTAAATTGATCAAAAGTGACAATAAAGACTTTTATAATTTAAAAAAAAAGATTTAAATGCTGTTTTTGAACTGTCTATTCATCAAAAAATCCTGAAAAATGTAGCAGTTTCTAAAAAATATTAAGCAACATTTTCAACATTGATAATGAGAGTCATTTTTAATAATTGAGCACCAATAAAAATGGATAATATTTGATTGACTAATACAGTATGAGTATAGTGCATCAAACACTTTGGACTGATACACCTAAAGACTCAGCAGAGGTGTTTTGCCTTAACAAGTAATTGATGATGACAGTTGCTACTCACTTGTTGAGATAAATGCGTTTCTCAGTGAACTGTCCCGGGCCGTAGTTGGGGTCCTCATAGGGTTCGTTCTGCACCACCTCCACACCCTCTCCTCTCTCGCTCTGCTCATGGCTGTGCTTGCTGATCATGTACAGCTGACCAATCCTGTACTAGAGACACAGACACAAAACAGTCAAGACCTCCATATTCAACTCACATAAAACAGTGGAAATCATGCTGGTCATCTGATGATGCATAGTCTGCATAGAAATGGCATGCACACCTTTTTTCTGCAACAGAAAAAGATACAGCAAAAAAAACAAATATCCAAACCATTTTGGAGGACAGAAATCATTGACCGAAACTGTGATGTTTAATTAGAGCTTCTCTAAAGGCTGTGTTTTGACTGTGTCAGTGTCTATTTTGTGCACACAACATGGATAAAACTACAACAGGTAGACATGTCAAGCTGCGTGGATTCCAGATCTCGAGTTTCAAATAAATGAAAACTTTAATTCTGGTTTTGGTGTTTCAGCAAAAAAATCATTTTGGTGCCTCTCTAGTTCTTATATTCAATCTTTGAAATACATCCAAAGTTTTGTATCAGACAACAGTAGAAAAACAAAACATCCCTAAATGAAATCCTTCATTTTCTTTGCAACACTTCTCACAAAAGTCAATTCCAGATTAACAAAACCAAGTCTCATCCCAAACGTTTCTCTTGGATATATATCGCAATAGTGAAGAAACGTCAATTACAATTTCAGATTTGTGCAGATTTATACTCGCTTTGGCCACTTTATATGTTGGTCAGACTGTCGTCTCCTGTTAACTGCCAAAATATCAAGCGAAATGAAGCAGTTCAAAATTAAGCAGTGCCTTTGGTCCTCCGCAGGAATGAGTTTTAGACCCTAGCAGATGTCAGCAGAAACACACCACAGCCTCACAATCATGAGCGAGGTCATGCTCTGCCTGATATAGGAAGCAGTATCATAAGTTTTGGAGTGTATGACAGCTGTGACAGCTGCTTATCTCTGTGAACAGAAACAGGCCCCAGGCATCTGTTCAACTCTCTGCATCTCCAGCCCAGCTGCTGCCTCACTGGAGACACGCAAAGATCCTTATCAAGCCAGTCATACATGCGGAGTATGACCACAGCCCTGCAGCGCATGCTGTTATATTTATATGTCAATGATAAGATATGACATACTTCTTTTTTTAAAGCCTTCAGGCTGACCAGATGCTGACTGTGTGTGTGCTGGACCAAGATGAGCATCACTGCAATCATAGTCAAGATGAATATCTTAGTAGTCAGTGTTCCAGTGAAAGCACACTAACTTTTGAACATCTCTAACTAGCTATCGTACACAATGTTTCTTCTTTTCCTTTAGTGCTACTATACATACCTAAAAAGGAGCTTTAAATGTCTTTGATTTTAAAATAATACTCAAGATATTTTAGCCTAATGTATTTGTACAGTTTCCGTTGATTACATCTTGTACCTAGGTTGCCTCAGTACAAATGAACAGAAAACACGTTTATACTAATTCACAAAAAGCCAAGTTTACATGGTCATGACATGAGTTAAAATATTTACCATAATGCAATGTTATAGCCAAATCGAATGGCAGTATCACAGTTGGCTAATAAATAATTAGTCCATTAATGTCCATTTGAGCACCCCTTGTGGCAAAACTGAGAACACAAGATATACTTATTGCATTTTTAATTGTGTTGACACTTTGGCCACGTACACACTGCAGCTAAATTTGGTTGTCAGTTCACCTTTTACTCCTTAATTGCCTTCTGTACACATGCAATTCACTAAAATACAGGAGTGACAACCGCATTTACAGAAATTCTACGCCTTGTGTGCGGAACTGAACTGAACAACTAGTTGTTAATGACGTATTTAAACGTTTTCGTCTGTATGTGAGATGCAAAAAAATAACAGTGAAAGAAGTCTTAGCGCATTTTTGACATGGGGCTAGTTGCACTCACGAGCCCTGCCTGTGGTAAAGTGTCAATGTTGCCAGATCTTCATCGGAAACAAAAAAAAAAACAACAAACAAGGACAAGCACAAAAAACGCTAAAACACCCAAATGCTTTATGTTTTATAACACCAAAAAAATAAAAAATTATATATATATATATATATATATATATATATATATATATATATATATATATATATATATATATATATCTCCACAACAGAACACTTTATTAACTCCATAAAGTGCCTAGCTTTATGAGCTAAGATCAAACAACATGACTAAAAGCGCTTGTAAATATGAGGACATGGCAACACTGCAAGACAGTGCTCTAAAGCAGCCTCCTGAGCATAAACAAAACACAGCACGTCTATCAGCAGTTGTTTAGTTAAAATCGACGGACAAAAAGAGTCTATCCAAAGAATGGCAAGTAACACGGCTAAATTTTTATTCACTCCTGCAAGACGCCAAAATGTTGCTATGGTTAAAAATGCGGGAGTGACTGCTGTTCCGTACACACATGGAACGATAATTTATGGGACTGCATTTAAATGCGGTTGTCACTCCTGAAATTTGCAGTGTGTACGTGGCCTTTATGACATACAACAATGCGAGGAAAACAATCTTGCATATTAAGTCTCTGCTGTATACTTTTAAGAAAAGTGTTAGGAGTTGATCATACAGAATTTGAGGATGTTTACATGGAAAAACAACGGAAAAGCAGCGCAGTGGAGTGCAAAAATGATATGCTAGCCTCACAGCAGTATATTTTCATTATGGATTCAACACTTGAACTAAACTCTTATTTTGTGTCTTTTGTGATTAAGAGAAATAGTGCTTTCACACTTTCTTTTGATTGCCTGGTCCAGAATGACGAAACACAATGGCACGTGTCTATTGGTTACAAATGAAATATTAAGGTTCAAAAGAACACAGGAGCTGATTTCTGCTGAAGGCGAGTGGAAATTAGGTATACATTTTCTCTGCTTGTCTCACGTCAATCACACTTGTGAGGAAATTGAGTGAGAATACACAGTTTGACCAATTCATACATCATCAATAGCAGTTTACTTCTGTGATTTAGTACAACTGCGTTAACATCAGTTAAGTGGATTCGGGTACAGTTAGCAGGTGTGCACCCAAGTGAAGAAAAGACTTCACATTATCCAAACGTCAAATGAATCTGGGTTTGCAGTGCTAGTGTGCAAGCCAACATACTATAGCGCAGTAACACAGGGACAAAATTTTTCCAAAAATGTCTTGTCAATAGTGTAGCGATGTATAAAGCAGAGCTCACAAGTCATTTTCAAACCAAGTGGCTTTCTGTTGGTCAGTGTGGTGAATTCAAGTCACCAAAATAATAGTGAAAACTGCTTGGATAACTTTTTCGCCGTCAGACGAAAGTTATCAATCATGCAGTGTCCTATCAGAATGACTCAGTTTCACCCATGAAAGCAGCCAAATTCCAGTCATTTCAAAAGGAATCCACACTATTGGGAATTTCACGTAAGGGTGAAAGATTTCCTCAGTTCACAATGGGACCAAGTTATCCACATAGTTTTGATGCACTGACCAGCAACTTTGTTTGAAAGAGATTTACGTGTGAGCTGTGCTTGACACTTCGCTACACTATTGACAATAAACCTGTTTTGCCAGACCTTTTATAACTAATGTGACTGTACTTTTAGAGAAAGCAAAGACAGAAATGTGCATAAATTCAGCAGGACCAAACAGAATTAAAAAATAATGACTGTTCCCAAACATGTTTCCAAATACACCCCTTATCTGCCACTGGTCAGTCAAGGGAAAGTCTTGCCCCATTGGTTGGGCAAGAGTAGCTATGTTAGTGTGATCAGTCAAAACTCTTTAAAGTCCCCCTGTGGTGAAAATCAACTTTATGTTGTTTATTTGTCTGTTTGGTGTTTTTAATATGCTTTTAGACAAACCATTGTAGCATTTTTGACCAATCAGACACACAACTATTAGTTATTTAACAAATAATCTCTTATCCCCTCACCTAACCAAAGGGACAACTATGAGGGTCTGTGGACCCTTCCCCCAAAATGCATCTAACACCTAAAAAGGCAGAACAGGCCTCTGGTTCCATGGCAACCCATCTGATAACACTTCTTTTATTGATCAAAGGAATGCGGGCAGAGCAACTCACTTCCTTTCCCCTTATGAAAAGACCATAAAAATGGACTCTTCTCTAATTAATTCATAGAAAACCCTTCTTTGAATGAACACACATATCTTTAGGTCATTGTGTATATTATTACTGT
>JAFVLL020037597.1:0-62095 GCA_021397915.2 Tor tambroides | reverse complement strand
AAATTTACTAAATATCTTCATCTTCATCATGATCTTTGCTTAATATCCTAATGATTTTTGGCATAAAAGAAAAATCGATAATTTTGACCCATACAAAGCATTTTTGGCTATTGCTACAAATATACCCCAGCGACTTCAGACTAGTTTTGTGGTCCAGGATCACATATGTATTTGTACTTTGTATATTTATTATGTATATATAAATACACACACATACAGTAAATCTTTTGAAAATATTTACATGTATTTACATGTATATATTTATATTCTTATATTTTATATTATATATAAATATATTTAACATATAAACATAACATATTTTTCATAAATATATACATGCATGTGTTTGTATTTATATATACATAATAAATATATACAGTATACACACATATATTATGTAAACAAAATCTTTTATTTTGGATGCGATTAATCGCGATTAATCGTTTGATAGCACTAGTTTTTAACAACCCAGGGCTTCTGTTTTGTCGCAGATTGACTCCAACGTTCTCTAAAATTGGAACATGTGACATTTTTCCAAGCAATCTTCACTAACAAAAAAGTACCCAAATGAACAATACATGTTTTTGGAAATGCTACAATGGAAATAAAATGGCTTTTGGAAATGCATCATGGAAATACCACAGGGTTTTTTTTGGGCATTTATCCTGTAAATATCATGCCATATGCATATGGTAATTGCGTATCAATGGTATATAACATTGACATCTGATACCTTCACTAAATTATGCAACTACCACTTGAATGATCAATAATGTTCACACTAATCAGTGGTGACAGTTTTGAGGTGTCTCACCTGAGCAAATGACCTCATGAACGGCGCGCTGACGTTGCAGGTTCGGTAGAGACTCGTATCATCAGAGTTCGGACACTCGATCGCAATGTCTGAAGGTGCCTGAAAAACAAACACATTTTTCATTTTTAATCAAATGAAGATCATTTCAAGAAATTCTGGAGTAAATCACTGAATGGACAAAAAGAGATTTTTGTAGTCAATATATTGACTTTAGAAGTTTTATTTGTGCCAGTCTATCACTTGAACTACAGTCCACATAAGATCATTTTACAATTTGGTTTATTAATCTGAAGAAGACATATTTCATCCGTAACAACCCTTAAATGTGTAAGAATTAAAAATATTTTAACAATTGAACATTTTAATTGCTATGAACACCTACTAAATTAAGATTACGGAGTTTATTTTTTAATGTATTTGAATTTATTAGATTTATTTTTCATTTATTAATTATTAATATAATTTCTATTCGATAAAATACAGTATTTTAGAGCTTAAATTTTTTTAAATCAATTTATTTAGCTAAAATGTATATTAAATATTTCTACTATGAAGATGTGATTAATTGTCATGACTTTTCTGTCTAAAAATCACACTTTAGAAGTCCCTCATATATCCAGGTTGATCAAGAGCATGCGAACCCTGGTTATTAAACAAAAATGACGATTGATAAGAGAACAAATTAAAATAAGAAATATGATTTCAGTTGACAGCTTGATTTTTGGCTTACCAAATTTTTTAATTACCAGTGAATTTACATTACTTTTTGTAGTCAATTGCGATTAAAGGGGTTATTTCTTTAATTTTTAAGTCTTTATAACTATTTAAAAAGCAATTTGAATTTGATAAAATATTTCAGAACTTAACATTTTTATCAATTTATTAAAAAATATATATTAACAACTTTTTTTTTAACATAAGATTTTATTCATTTCCATGACTTTTCCATGTCTAGTCCATCTAAACACACTTTCCCCTTATATATTCAGGTTGTTCTTTAACAAAAATTACATGGTTTGTTTACATCTTAATTCAATTTTAGCTTATTTTACAGCTTATTTAGTCTTATTTTAAATCATTTTTAACATTTCTTTTAGGGCTGTTTGTGTGGCATATACGTGTTGCTCAGTCACTTATCAGGTTCCATTGAGATTAGGATGCTCCCTATGAAGTCACTGAGGAAGTTCACTAGGCTTTGGATCAGATCCACACACACTGACTCATAGTTTCCCTTTCACTCTCGGCCTCTTTATCAGCAACCTCTTACATCTCAAGTTTGAATTCCTTCTTTAAAGCTAATCTAAAACCTAAGCCTGGGCTGAGACTTAGATCAGGGTGTTTTTCCTGAAGACAAACCTTCACCACCAGACTGGAGAACTGGAGGTTTGGAGAGCGCGTGATGTGCAGGATCGTGCCGTAGGCGTTTTCTCCTCGGTTCTCTAAACGCGCCTCCACCAGAACTTTCCTCCGGCTGGCCTCCACCAGACGCTCGCCGCTCGTCCTCGTCCTCTGATGGACACACGGCGGCCACGAGGAGCGCTCGCGTCGCCCACAGAACTGCCTGAAAGACAGAGATATAACAGGGTTTCTGCAGGTTTCATGAAAGTAAATTTAAGACTTGTTTAAGACCTTTTTAATTGAGGGGAACACAATATGTCAATATGTTCTCAAAATATAAATGCATAGAGAGTAGACACTGAGTCATATTAGTGACACTTTAAAGTTTGAAAATACAACTTCCATCAGTTTTGCATTACTTTTTAATTCATTTAAAAAAAAATACTGTAGTTTATGACTTGAATAGCTCTGCAACCACTAAAATATGGGGAAAAAAACCTTCTACTGTACTATCTGATCACAATGCAAAAAAAGTGATGTTCTTCATCAGTATTTTTGTCTTGTTTTTCAGTGCAAATGTATGAAGATTCTTAAATGAAGACATAAGTCTTGTTTTCTGAGAAACAGATAAAAAGTTAAGTGAGTTTATGATTAAATAAGAACACAAATATCTGCCAGTGGGTTCAGTAAATTTTACTTAATTCATAGCAAAGGGCTTCATACCCCACTGACAGATCGTTTTCATGTTTTAAGCATAAACTCACTTAGTTGTGTTGAATTATTCAGAAAACAAGAGTTCATATCTTCATTTTGCATTTCAAGTAAATATATTTTTGGATGTTAAGATTTGTACTGGAAAACAAGTCAAAAATACTGAATAAGAAAATCCATGAATACTCTGCAAAAAAATGATTTTCTTATTTAGTATTTCTGTCTTGCGTTCCATTACAAATATCAAAACATTATTAAATCATGATACATTTACTTGAGAAGCAAAATGAAGATGTGAACTCTTGTTTTCTGAATAACTGAACACAACTGATTTTTCTGTCTTGTTTTCTGACTTAAGATTGTTTTCTTGTTTTAAGCAAAAGCTAACAAAATTGACACATTTTTCAGAAAACAAGACATAATATCTTGTCATTTTGCTTCTCAAGCAAATGCATCTTGATTCAAGAATGTTTAGATATACTAAAAAACAAGACAAAAATACAAAGTACTTTTGAATTTTAGCATTTATGAATTTAAGACTTTATACCTGATTTAAGGCCTTAATTTATGAATTTTGACTTGAGACCTTAATTTATGAATTTTGACATTTTTAAGACCTGCATAACCCCTGCATAAGGAATGAGGTGTGTTTCAATGTGCGAGGAAGAGCTAAAGTGTGCGTTTGAGGACAGACCTGCGATCTAACAGGTCAGAGCTGCTCTGCAGGACCAGGTTGGGAATGCACTGATCGTCATTATCACAACCGTTCCAGAACGGAAGCTGGAGAAGAAGAAACGTCATTTGGAAGGATGCGAGACAAAAGTGTTATCGGTCTATCTGTGGGTCTGTCTGTGCGTCTGACCTCTGACTGCAGACTGGTGGGCCACCCGTCGTCCAGCACCGGCCCTTCATCTGCGTTCTGCAGGCCGACGTTAACAGTGAAGGTCAGGGGTCGTGTGTAGTCTGTCACTTCCTGTGTGAACAAACAAGAAGATTCCATTTCAGCACTGCAAAAATGAGTTTTTACATGGCATTTTTTTGCTTTCTTACCTAAACATTCATAAAAAAATCAAGATACATTTACTTGAAAAACTAAGAGGTATTTTAAATATTTCTACTGGAAAATAACACAAACATTGAGTAAGTATTTTATTTTTTGCAGTAAACAGTTTCTATATATGTGATAGATATATGTGTATAAAGACGCTACACAGTTTAACTGACTGATTTCCTACATACACTAGTGTAAAAATGTTTGAACTTTTTTAAAATGTTTTTGAAACAAGTCTCTTCTGCTCACCAAAACTGCATTTATTTGTTCAAAAATACAGTAAAATTGTGAATATTATTACAATTTCAAATAACTGTTTTCTATCTGAACATATATTAAAATGTAATTTATTTCTGTGATCAAAGCTGTATTTTCAGCATCATTACTCCAGTCTTCAGCGTCACATGATCCTTCAGAAATCATTCTACTATGCTGATTTGAAGCTCAAGAACATTTCTGATTATTATCAAGGTTGAAAACGCCTAATATTTTTGTGGAATCCGTGATACACTTTCTTTCAGGATTCTCTGATGAAAAGAAATTTCAGCATCACAATTTATTTGAAATAGAAATCTTTTGTAACATTATCAGTGTCTTTACTGTCACTTCTAATCAGTTTAATGCATCTTTGCTGAATAAAAGAACTCACTTCTTGCATTAAAAAAAAAAATCTTAATGACCCCAAACTTTTAGACGTCAATAGCTGCTAGATTCAATGTGAATACATGTAAAGCAAGCAGCTCACATGAACGTGGAAATACACTTGCTGGCAGTAATCGGAGTCCGGACGCAGGGTGACGTCTCTGGGCTGCGGCTCTTCAGTGCTGTCCAACAGGGCTCTGGGGAAATAGCCATTCTCCTCGAAACCAAAGCTGTACCTCAGTGCTGAACAGGAAAACAACATCTCAATGTCAACAGCAACAACATCTCTGTTTATGCTCCTATTTCCAAATATATATAGTTATTGTACAAGAGCAAATCCGGTTCATAATGCACCTTACACTCTTAAAAATAACGCTTCCAAAAGAGATTTTCACAGCAATGCCAAAGAAGAACCATTTTTGGTTCCCTAAAGAACTTTTCAGTGAACCGTTCCTAAAATAAACATTGTTTTTTTTTTCTTAGTTTTGAAGAACATTTTAAAAACAAAGAACTTTTTTTAGAACCTGAAGTGAGTTGCTGTTTTTGTCACTCTTGTGAGGAAGATGCATTCACTTGTTTCGGCAATGTACACACACAGAGAAATTTTGGTTAAACTTTTTAATGTTCATTTTGTAAGTGACTTCTCTTTCTGTTTCAAAGATGTTTTCTTTGGCTTGTTTCACTACTCAAAAGAGAATATAGGAAAACATAACTTAATCTGTGTTTCCTGCTAACTAAATTTCACACACATAAACAAAAATCTGGCTCTAAACCTCTCTTTTCTTTATTCAGAGTTGATCTAGACAAGTATATAGAAAGCTCTGTTGATCTTAAAGCAGTCAAACTGCATCTCTATATTCATCCTATGTGTCCTGTTAAGGTGTACATTAATTGCATTTTTTGTTAACATGGCAACACATCCCTTACAAAGATTAACCATGGTTTTACTATATAAAAAACCCCACTACGTTTACTATGGTTAAACCATGGTAACCACAAATTAACCATGGTTTTGCTACAAAACCCGTAGTTTAATCATGCTATTTGTAGTAAAACTGTGGTTATACAAATGGTAATCAATACGGCCAAAACATTAAAAAAAAACATGATCACTACCACTTTACCATAATACAACTATGGTTAACTTTCTTAGGGGATTTATATCTGTGTATACTTTCTTTCTATTTTCTGTGTTTTGTTTTTATAACTGTACTGTCTGAATTGTTTGATGTTTTATCCTGTTTAATAAAAAGAAAGAAAGAAAGAAAGAAAGAAAGAAAATTTGAATCAAACGATTCGCGATCTGCTCTCCGAAGTCCCGATCCGAATCAAACAATTCGCGATCTGCTCTCCGAAGTCTGAATCAAACAATTCACGATCTGCTCTCCGAAGTCTGAATCAAACAATTCACGATCTGCTCTCCGAAGTCTGAATCAAACAATTCGCGATCTGCTCTCCGAAGTCTGAATCAAACAATTCGCGATCTGCTCTCCGAAGTCTGAATCAAACAATTCACGATCTGCTCTCCGAAGTCCCGATCTCAATCAAACGATTCACGATCTGCTCTCTGAAGTCTGAATCAAACGATTCACGATCTGCTCTCCGAAGTCCCGATCCGAATCAAACGATTCACGATCTGCTCTCCGAAGTCCTGATCTGAATCAAATGATTCATGATCTGCTCTCCGAAGTCCCGATCTCAATCAAACGATTCGCGATCTGCTCTCCGAAGTCTGAATCAAACGATTCACGATCTGCTCTCCGAAGTCTGAATCAAACAATTCACGATCTGCTCTCCGAAGTCCCGATCCGAATCAAACGATTCACGATCTGCTCTCCGAAGTCCTGATCTGAATCAAATGATTCACGATCTGCTGTCCGAAGTCCCGATCTCAATCAAACGATTCGCGATCTGCTCTCCGAAGTCTGAATCAAACGATTCACGATCTGCTCTCCGAAGTCCTGATCTGAATCAAACGATTCGCGATCTGCTCTCCGAAGTCCCGATCTGAATCAAACGATTCGCGATCTGCTCTCCGAAGTCCTGATCTGAATCAAACGATTCGCGATCTGCTCTCCGAAGTCCCGATCTCAATCAAACGATTCGCGATCTGCTCTCCGAAGTCCTGATCTGAATCAAACGATTCGCGATCTGCTCTCCGAAGTCCCGATCTCAATCAAACGATTCGCGATCTGCTCTCCGAAGTCCCGATCCGAATCAAACGATTCACGATCTGCTCTCCGAAGTCCCGATCCGAATCAAACGATTCGCGATCTGCTCTCCGAAGTCCCGATCTGGATCAAACGATTCGCGATCTGCTCTCCGAAGTCCCGATCCGAATCAAACAATTCGCGATCTGCTCTCCGAAGTCTGAATCAAACAATTCACGATCTGCTCTCCGAAGTCTGAATCAAACAATTCGCGATCTGCTCTCCGAAGTCTGAATCAAACAATTCGCGATCTGCTCTCCGAAGTCTGAATCAAACAATTCACGATCTGCTCTCCGAAGTCTGAATCAAACAATTCACGATCTGCTCTCCGAAGTCCCGATCTCAATCAAACGATTCACGATCTGCTCTCTGAAGTCTGAATCAAACGATTCACGATCTGCTCTCCGAAGTCCCGATCCGAATCAAATGATTCATGATCTGCTCTCCGAAGTCCCGATCTCAATCAAACGATTCGCGATCTGCTCTCCGAAGTCTGAATCAAACGATTCACGATCTGCTCTCCGAAGTCTGAATCAAACAATTCACGATCTGCTCTCCGAAGTCCCGATCCGAATCAAACGATTCACGATCTGCTCTCCGAAGTCTGATCTGAATCAAATGATTCACGCTCTCCGAAGTCCTGATCTGAATCAAACGATTCGCGATCTGCTCTCCGAAGTCCCGATCTCAATCAAACGATTCGCGATCTGCTCTCCGAAGTCCCGATCCGAATCAAACGATTCACGATCTGCTCTCCGAAGTCCCGATCCGAATCAAACGATTCGCGATCTGCTCTCCGAAGTCCCGATCTGGATCAAACGATTCGCGATCTGCTCTCCGAAGTCCCGATCTCAGTCAAACGATTCGCGATCTGCTCTCCGAAGTCCTGATCTGAATCAAAAGATTTGCAAACCTGCTCCGAAGTTCCAATCCAAATCAAATGATTCACGATAAATGCTCCGAAGTCCCGATCTGAATCAAATGATTCATGATACATGCTTTGACATCCCGATCTAATTCAAATGATTTGCGATACGCAATCTTATTGAAACGCTTCTAAACAGGGAATCACTTTGTGATGCAGTGGTTTAACTGATTCGGAGTTTCGAAAAGCTAAGTTTCACCCATCACTATGTACTTTTTAAATTCATTACAAGTGATGTCGAAATTCATAAATGAATGGCTCTTTTCAACTGTTTTTCGCTAGTGAATTGCTTGAACTGAATGACTGAAGTCACGAGTTTGAATTTGAATCATTTAGATTCGGATTTACTTTTGGGTATTCTTCTTTGGATATTTTTAAGCAACATTCTGCTAAGCATCTCCTTTTGTGTTCTGCTAAAGAAAATGGAATAATAAATGGCAGACTTTTAATTTCTGGATGAACTAGACTTCAGTCCGAACTCAAAATATGGCCAGTGTTTGATAACTGTTGAATAACTGTTAAAAAGTTGAATGCTATCTGTCTGTTTGTGACTCTCATACACGTTTATGTTCTGTCCTGATCTTATAAGTTCCAGATGAGAAATGTAGGGGATGCCTGACACAGTTTTATGATGGTTTCCACGGGCTCCTCTCGCTCTAAATGCTGGGATTAAAGCGTTTTCTCTTTGGCCGGAGGCTTTATGCATTAGGAAAAACTGTTCTAATATTAAGGAGTGACCTTTCGAGCAAACATCTGAAAGACATTACTCACAGGCACAGGACGATGGAAAATACAACAAATCTGCATTTATCATTCAGCCATCTGATTGGTCAGTCATTTTCAGGTTCGCAGATAGAGTCCAGTTACATACCGATTGTTTTTGGATCCGTCATTGGTGTCCTCGGCGTGACGGTCAGGCAAACGGTGGCCAACATACACGACACCTCTCGACCTCCTCGGATGCAGTCTTTATTAAAAACATTGATTTTTGAAGGCTCAAAATGAACGGTGATCCCCACACGGACGACACTGCGAGACCTGTTCAAAAACACATGAAGTTATAAAACTGCCTCAGGAGAATTCAGGAGATTTCAATTATGAATCATTTTCGTTTCTCCTAAAATCCCAAACGAGAAATATAAACTGATAGAGATTAAATAATGTTAGCATATATTAAAAATATGGAGCTAAAGATCTTTTGATTTTAGGAGAATTTGATGAGAAATATTCCTGTTCATGTTGAGATTACAATGGTCTTTTTTAGAAACTTGGAAATAGAGACTTCTATTTTTGTTTATAAATCTCCATTTAATCTCATTGCTGTCTATGAGAAACAATATCAGTATTACAGTACAGACACAGTATTAAAGAGACTTAATTTGGGAATTTTTCCCCCTATGTGATACCAGGATTATTATCATTAGCTAAAACTTAAACCATAAAAAAAAATACTAAAATTTACTTATTAAAATTACAATTACATAAATTTTATTGTAAAAAGTTAAATGAAACAAAGATATAAATAAATATCTTTTAAAAACTTATTTTATTTCAGCTAGTTGCCATAGAAACATTTCTCATTTTCATTTTATTTAACTTTATGTAATAAAATAACTAAAACTAAAATAACAATTAATAAAAACAATATGAACATACTTATATATATATATATATATATATATTCCATTTTCATTTTGATTAAAGTTTTAGTCATTTTGTTGTGTTTATATATATATATATATATATATATATATATATAAACTAATTCAAAATATTAATAAAAACTATAATTAGTAGTTTTTAGTAGTTTTTCAGTGACACTACAATAACACTGTGTTATACATTCACATCCATTTACATAATATTAAAACTGTCCATTTGAACATTTGTGGAATTATACTGTATTATAATAATACTTCATACAGTATTTCATATTTATATTTATTTATTTTATTTGTTTAATTTATTTAATTTTATTAATTTAATTTAATTTTGTTTATTTTCATTTTAATTTTAGATAAAGTTTACGTAATTTTGTGTTTTTGTCATTTCAATTTTTAATTTTTTTATAAAAATGTTTTATATTTTAATTTAATTTATTTATTTTTTTAATATGTTTATATAGTTTTTATTAGTTTTTATTTAAGTTTTAGTTTTAGTTATTTTAGTACAATCTTAGTATCAAGTTAAACTAAATAAAATGTTGCCTTGGCAACTACCCGAAATTTAAAAGATTTAAAAGAAATTTTACATTTTTAAAGAGTTTTTAAATATTCTCTTTTACTTCAGTTTAAGTTTGTTTCATTTCAATTTTTTATGGTTTTAGTTTTAGTTAACTATTATAAGCTCTGGAAAAAGGCACTATAGGTTAAGCTATTGGTTCATCAGCATGACTCTTAACTTAACCTGCTCCATGTGAAGTAGTGTAAACTCACCAAAGCAGAACTGCGGCCCCTAAAGCCCCCACGGACAGATCTATGAGCTTATCTCCATTTACATCCATCATCCCATGCACACTGCGACCAAAATAACGAAGACCTGGAGAGATGTCACCAGCGGCTATTCTCTGAGATAGAGTGACAAAAAAAAAAATTAAGAAATAACTTAAGGTGCAAAAGTTCATACCCATTATTATATCCTGCATTTTGGCTTGACTGGAATGCCATTTAATAGTGTTTATTAAATATCAGTGACTCTCAGCTGATTCTTACCTGTTTGTATTTGGGTTGGATGCTGTTTTGTTGGCCGTAGAAGAGATAGATGGCTCCCTTGTGATTGTCCTCCAGTGGTGCGCCCACTAGCAGCTCACTGAAGCCGTCGCCATTCAAGTCCGGAAGGGTGGACATGGCCGCGCCAAACCGAGAATCATGGGTCTTTTCTGATGGTCCAAGGGTCCCATCTGGTATAAAAGAGCCCTGCAGAATAAACAGAGAAAGAAAGAGAAGAAAATATTCATTAAAATGGCTGTGTTTAGAATCGAATACTAGTATACTAGCCCGAAGTATGCTACAATGTTGTCACATGACCTCATAATGTAGCAAGTGGCATCCAAGCCATCTCAGATGGTTTTTGATAAAATAATCAGTTGATAATCAGCATAATATAATATAATATAATATAATATAATATAATACAATATAATACGAGGAGTACACAAAACATGCACATCTTAACAGTAATTCAGCGACAGAAGTTCAGCAATCGCTCTGATGGATTGAGCTCATTCAGAAAAAGATTCACTGATTCAAACTCACTGTTCAAACTAGTAATTCCTGGATCTTTTGCACAACTCATTAACAGAACAAGTCAGTCGTTTGTGATTGTGAAACAAATTACACTGATCGCGCTGTTCTGTTCAAGTTAATAGTTCGTGAGTCATTTAAATGACTCAGTAAACGAACCGACTCCAAAGAATCATTCGTTTGTGAAACATACTACACTGGTCGAGCTGTATGTTAATGAACCACTGAAAAGTATCGGCTCATAAGAATCATTTGCTGGCGAATCGGACTACGCTCGTTGCTATAGGGCTTTGATTCACCAAAGAAACTGTTTCATTTGTCCATTTCTAATGAAGTAGTATGCTTGTTTTTACGTGCAGTCCGGGATAACAACTCAATACACGTTTTTTTACGTCATCATATTCAATTCAACCTTCAAACTCACCGCTCAGGTAACATAAAATATATTGTTTATTTTGCTGTAGCGCTGTAGATTCAGCGAGTTGTGTAAACAAGCAGTGCATACTGAATACGCTGAATATGGTAGCCTACTTCGAACATAACCAAAGTCTTTCTATAAACAAGTATTCTTTGAGAAAGCATTATGGTGTTGTGTTTAGGATGTTGTCACCTGTAAGTTGATTGTGTAGATGTAAACTCGGCCTTTCTCCCATCCTTTGTAGAAGTACATAGGCGCTCCAACAAGTAAAAGATCCGTCAATCCATCGTCATTCAGATCAATCGGTGCCAACTCACTTCCATAATACGATCCGATCTACAATTCACCAAAACACACTCTGTGAGTATTTGAGATCCGCATACATTAGGCCATAGCTATTCTGTATAGGCCTATCTGTTTTGTAGTTTCTAGATTGTACTAATGTTTGCTAAGTGGTTGTTTACTGTCTACTTCAACTCTATTTTCTCAGCCATTTTATCACCATATTAGAATCATAACCTTGGTCACTTAATTACAAGACTGATAGTTTGAGGAATCATTCATGTTTGTAGCACAAAAACTATGTGGTATGACAGGAGAAGCGATGCTTTTCAAAACTTTGAATCATTTGAATCAATTTCTTGGCAAAATGATTCACTGATTCAAAGAGCGCGAAACTGTGGGAAACGATGAGGAAATCTGTAATGCAGCGAGAACACAAGAAATATTCAGTGATATGATCTAAAAAAAAAACAATTGCAAGTGTTTTCTACATAATGTATTTTATAATGTCAGTAAATACCGTTAACAGTAAAGTATATAATGTACAATATGTAGTAGTCCTTTATACATTTAAAGCGTTACGATGAAACGAAGCCTGTTTGTTGACATGCACGTGACTTGATTCGAAGCAAAAGAATCATTAAAGTTTCAATGATTCGTAAATAAATGAAATTCTACAATTATGGAATATATAAAAATTAAGTTTACAGCAGCTTCATAAATGTAATAAAATAGGTGTCTTCAAAAAATTTTAGGACAAGGACCCCTTACGATTAAGAATAAATTATATATTATGTTAAGACAGTTGATCAGAACTATGCACATTGTTGCACATCACTGCTTGTATATTACTTTTTATTGTTAAAATTGAGATTTATGCAACATAAACAACACGTCGAGATAAAAATCACAATTCATTAGTTGTCTGCAGTTGTTGTACATTTTTTTTAAATGGATTTGCATAGTCATACATTTTAATTCACCTAGTCAGATGGACATTTACATTGACCTGAACTTTAGCTGCAAGTTTATCAAAAATTCACATTTTAATTTTACTGTCAGATGGACAAGTAAACATTTACTTGAACTTTAGTTTCTAAGTGTACTAAAACATTTTAATTTTAATTTATAGCCTGTTTTTCTATTGCATCGTGCGGCAGGTTCTTCTGAACTTGCATTTCAACCCTGAAAGTTCCTGCCGGCTTTACAAACACCAGAAAACAGGAGACGCACTTTATCGCATTCCCGTCTAAGTGCTTTCCTGAGGGCTCACACACGGTCTGGTGCATAACAGGTTGATGGCTAAATGAATGTTGTGGTCTGTGACCGGCAGCGTTTGAAACGGTAAGCGGTTATTGTGTGCATTCATTGCAGGCCATGCGTATACACACACACACACACACACACACACACGTGCAGATGAGATGCACATGTGCTGCAGAGACGCCTGCTCATCTGGAGCAGGTGACTGAGTCTAGACCTTCACACACCGTCTCCTGTCCGCACACATGGTCCGCATTAATCTACTGATGTGCCTCTCCAATCAAACACACCACCGTTTCGGAGAGAGAAGGTATGATGGAAAAATGCAGACAGATGGATTAAGGAAGCAGTCAGGGTAAACGTTCACCATTTAGGCCAAGTGCACACTACAACACTAACTAAAGAGTTGCGGCTCTTTTACATGCACTATTTCATGCAGATTAGCCCTATTATAGATTATTGACAAGACAGCACTATTTCCACGGAACCATTAACCATCTATGGAAAGCAGGCTGTAAATGGAATGCTGTTTAAAAGAGGCGATTGTGGACATTTTTTTCTGATAATGGCAGTAGTATTTTATCAAATGATGGAGAAGAACATTATAACCAGGCTGTTTTTGCACTGACTTGTGGGCTTTTTCATTCTTGCATTTTCATGGGTTTCTGCAGGTCGTAAAAAGGACTTTCATAGATGCAGAATGTCTTAAATTTATAGTCATGGCATTAAATGTTACATGCACTGCGAAAATGAGTATCTATAAATATCTATCAATAATTTGTATGCCAAAAAACCTTGTCAGGCATATGTGGAACAAGAGTCATTAGATGACAATAAAAGACTATTTAAGGATCACAGAAAATGAATTCATAGACATTTTAAATGTTTTTTGCCTTGTTACTTTAAACCACTAGGTTCTACCCCCTTTGTCAGCAAGAAGATTTCAAATATAATAAAATTTAGTATGATCACTTCTTCTATATTTTAAGAAGTACACAATAATTATGTTGTTTCATTTTTAAATAAATATATCTGTAATGCTGAATGACGATGAAACATTATTACACCCATATTCTATAAAGTTATTTGAAACATTAAAGTAGACACTTGCTTTTAATACGTTTTCTATGTAAATAATAAATAAATAATAAATAAAATTCTAATTTTTAAATTTAATTTGATGCAGTCACCAAATACTGGTACTGGCATGCATGGCTCAAAAATAAGGATTTTTACTTCTGCCGCCATCATTTTCACTGGCCCCATTCCAAAAAATAATACATTTTTTAATGTTTATATGCCAGAACAGATATTTATTTATTTAATGTTAAGTTTCTTTGCAAAGTATATACATGTTTTTAATTTGGAGTAAGCCTAATTGTTGAGCCCCGCCATGGTATTCTGGAGGTACTTTACAGTACCATGTACAGTAGTTCTTTAAAACATGGAAGTGTAGTGTGTACTTGGCTTTACCTGCTGTCCGTAGAGTGAGTACAGTATGGTGAGATTGCCGCTGTTGGTCAGTGTGAAGATGACGACTTTCCCCGTGTGGTTGAATCGAGGAGCTCCAGCGATGTACAATTGACCGTGTTGAGCCGAGACAACCGATGACACCATGTACCCTAGAAACAAGTGTCAGTTTTATTCATTACAAATAAATAAATATTACTTATTGGCTTGGAGAAAATGCACGATTCAAAGAAGCATGAATAAAGTTTTTGAGATAAGGCTAGTTATTAAACTTGCATGTATTTTCATACTACAGTAGTCAACATTTCAAGTGGAAACCTTTCATCAAAGTTGTCCTAAAAGTAGTCCATGCTACATACTGTATGTAAGACCTATGGTAACTGTGTGAGGAACAGACTGAAATTTGTCTTTGTTCACTGAACGTGTTTCTTTCCGTACCTAATGATTCCTTCTATTCAAACTTTTTCTAAATCAAATGTTTTTAACTGTTTTTTTGTTTTTTTTGCTGGTTTTTGCTAAATGAACTAGTTTTAGCTGGTTTTTCGCTTTTTATTTGAGCTAAATTAGCTGCTTTTAAGCTGTTTTCATTCTATATCAACTCGTTTTAGCTGGTTTCTTGCTGTTATTTTTAAAATGAACTGGTTATAGCTGGTTGCAGGCTGTTTTTTTTGCTAAATCAGCTTGTTTTAGCTGTTTTTTTTTAATCAACTGGTTTTAGCTGTTTTTTGTTTGTTTGTTTGTTTGTTTTGCCAAATCAGCTGGTTTTAGTTGGTTTTAACTGGTTTTTGGCTTTTTTTTTCTTTTTCTGGTGAACCAGCTGACTTTAGCTGTTTTTACTTGCTAAATCAGCTGGTTTTAGCTTGTTTAACGGTTTTAGCTGTTTTTTTGTGTGTGTGAAATCATATGGTTTTAGTTGGTTTTTGGCTGTTTTTTTAACAAACCAGCTGGTTTTAGCTGTAACATGCAAGCACCATATAAGCAATGTGTTAAATCACACTACCAATATGCTAATCATGCTAGTAATATACTAAATCATGCTATCTATCTACCAACATATCTCAGTCTAGCTGGATTTTAAAAATACTAAATTAAAACGTAACTATTTCTAACTGAAAACCTTCAAAGCTTTTAAAAATACTTCAAACTTTCTGGCTAGGTGTTTTCAAGCCAACTTAAAGCTCGTATACAAATTTTATCTAGTTTTTGATTACAATGCATGCAGAAACCAATGGCGCTTACTAGGCTGCGTTTACACTAGTGCATTTTCGTTTTAAAATGCATAACTTTTGTTACACTACTCCGGCGTTTTCGACCCTCGAAAACTGAGATTTTTGAAAACGCTGCAGACCCTGTTTTAATTTGAAAACTCGTTTCAGTGTAAACGGACCAAAACGGAGACTTGCCCACATTCGCTCTGTGTATCCTTGACGACCGTGTAAACAATAACATCATGCTCATTGTTGTATGCGTAGATATGTATAGGTAGATACCCATTCGATCCACCATCAAAATAATAGGGAATCTACCTATACATATCTATGGTTGTACCTGCATGAATGGTCATGTGACATGCGTTTTCGGTTGTGAAGTGTGGACAGAGATCATTTCTGAAATGCAGTGAAAACGCCAGTGTAGACAAGGACCGTTTTCATTTTAAAACGCTGTTTTAAAACTAAAACACACTAGTGTAAACAGGGCCTTAGTGTCATTGGCATCCAATCTAGTACAGAGCATCTTAATTTCGAGAGTTTTATTAAATGCATGCATAAATTAAACTTGTGAAGAATAGAGTGAACATTCTTAATCATTTCTTTTATGTTCCACAGAAGAATGTCAGTGGTTTTTGAACTCGAGGGTGAGTACATATTTATTTTTGTCAGCCATGGAATCAGATCCTCATTTGGTTCTAACCAAAACGGTTGAATTTTCTTACCCAGATACGCTCCATGGTTCTTCAGTTCCTCTGGGAACTCTTTCATGTAAGAGGACTTTGGTGGGATGACTTTACCATGACGAGTCTCTTTAAGAACAGCTCCGTTCCAATCATACGCCCCAACGGCGCCAACCAGAATCCCATCCTTTAAGAGAATGGTTTGCATCTTCAGTTGTTTACATTTACTTTTAGCAAAAACCATTGTACTTTTATGAAAGGGAAATGCACGCACAGTCATAAGCGGCAGAGAATAAACCACAGAGTGTTGAATCAGAGATCTGGGTTCATGTGCCTGCAGTGAGAACTCAGTGAGTGTTATGGGATGATGACTAATGGCCTGGCACTGTCTTCAGCGGTATAGAGAATGCAAACAGAGAGTTTTGCCAAACCTCTCCTGCACCAATCCTAGAGCTCTTGCCAAAAACTCTGCACTGCATTAACATCTGGGACTTTAGTATTCAAAGCCATAATGAACTGACCAATAGCACCACTACACTCAAATACGCTTGGTCACACTGTAATCCTATTCCAGTTCTGATTCATAATCAGACTGAATATCCAGTACTAAATAACTAAATGAGCAACCCATGCACAACTCAACGGTACAATGCTATAAAGTTGTAAGTGGTTGTAAGGGAATTGCAAGCAGTTGCTAAAGTGTTCTGGATGGTTTAATGGGTTTCTAAGCAGCTGCATTGTGTTATTTTAGTATAATTTATTTACTATTACAGTATTTATTCATATTTTAAATTAGCTTTAATATTTCCAGTTTGCATTTAATTTGTAGTAATTTTATGTGCTTTGTCAATTTGATTTAATTTTGTTTTAAATTTTTTTAGCTTTAACTTTATTACAGTTTTTATTAATATTCCATCTTTAATTTTTATATTTTCAGTTTTCATTTTAATTTGAAGTTTTAGTAATTTTGTTAAGGTTTTGTCTATTTTATACGTTTTTTTATTTTTATTTTTTTATATTTTCATATATTTTATATTTATATTTTATTTATTATATTTTTATTTAGCTTACATTTATTTTCAAGTTTTAGGTTTAGTAATTTTAGTACTTAAACCTATTTCAGTTAGTCGCCAATGCAACATTTTTTTCAGCTTTATTTCAATTACTGAACATGATTTTTTAAAGTTTTAGTTTTAGTTAACAACAACACTGTTGTTATTCTGGGTGGTAACTAAGGTTTTTCTGAGGGGGGTTTAAATATGTCATTTTTTTCCCCCTGGCCCAAGTCAAAAGAGTCCCATTTTTTCCCCCGTTTAAGTAGATTTTTCACCATTTTATTTAATTATTTAATAATTTGTTCTCCAACATGCATCATACCTCAAATGTAAATTTTATATCAGCCAGGTTTTGAATAAATTTCCGACAAGTTGCTATAAAGAGGCTACAACAGTTGTTTGAGTTTTCAAGCATGTAGCAACTTTAAGTTTTAAAAAGAACAGTGGCGTCATGTTTGCAGTCATTTATGTTGTAGAACAAACCATGAAAGTCTTACGAAGTAATATCCACAGAAAACCACTATTCTAAAAATCTTTTAGATATTCCCAAGGGAAACTCTGGCTTGAAAATGCCAGTTCTCTCCTGCTGTTTGGACTCAAAACTGAACAACTTTGTAGTGACAATTGGCTTAGTAAACACCACTAATATGTACTGCTTAAACCATATTCTCCAAGAGGAAGGCTCAGTCAATATGCAGTTTAAACCACAGGAGAGATATTTTCTGTACAAACAGTGGTCATATCAAGGATCTGGACCACCCTTTGCGATTAACCGGACAGAAAGTCTCCGGCTTTGATATCCTGGATGCATGCGAGCGAGAGCAGCAGTCATCTGTGAGTCTGACTGGAAGACTAAATCTCGCTGCGTTCACTGCCAAAGTTTTCCTCATGCAATGTCGACGTGGACACTTTGACAGAGTTCCATGGCACATTTGCACAATAAATTCTCTCCAATACACTCTGTGCGTTGTTCCATTCACTTTTTATTAGCAGTGCTTGCAAAGGCAAACCCTCAATCCGGAGTATTAAACTTCAGTATGTAACTTTTGTGCTAAAGAAATAAATAAATAATGCCTCAAATTGTGTGGATTATTGAGGAAAACACTAGGAACCAGAACACCTAGCAACCATCTAGCAATGGTGTAACGATGCACAGCCAGAAATAACGTAATTTTGAGTTTCTGACGAGTAAAAACCATTCATGTCTAAACAAATTGGCAGCAGTTTCAATAGTTAAATGTAGTTAGATAACATTTTACCATTTAATATGTAATGTTATTGAAGCTATGCCCTCTTTCTGAGCTCTTTAAAATTTTGCAGGAACAAAAAGAGTAAAATTAATATAGTGATTATGTTGTATTGTCATCAACATGAACATGGATCCATTTCAGCATTTTGAGAACTAATAACTAATAATTTCTGAGACAGCTTGGAGTAGATTAAAGGTAAAACAAAAAAAAATATTATTTTACCTTTACACTGAAATATTTAGATGTATTCTAATAAATAAGTATTTCTTTAATGGAATTTGGGTGAAAAGAAATGTACATGTTCACACATATACATTATCTCACAGAAGTGAGTACACCCCTCACATTTTTGTAAATATTTTGTTATATCTTTTCATGTGACAACACTGAAGAAATGACACTTTGCTACAATGTAAAGTAGTGAGTGTACAGCTTATATAACAGTGTAAATTTGCTCTCCCCTCAAAATAACTCAACACACAGCCATTAACGTCTAAACCGCTGGCCACAAAAGTGAGTACACCCCTAAGTGAAAATGTCCAAATTGGGCCCAATTAGCCATTTTCTCTCCCCGGTGTCATGTGACTTGTTAGTGTTACAAGGTCTCAGGTGTGAATGGGGAGCAGGTGTGTTAAATTTGGTGTTATCGCTCTCACACTCTCATACTGGTCACTGGAAGTTCAACATGGCACCTCATGGCAAAGAACTCTCTGAGGATCTGAAAAAAAAGAATTGTTGCTGTACATAAAGATGGTGTAGGCTATAAGAAGTTTGTCAAGACCCTGAAACTGAGCTGCAGCACGGTGGCCAAGACCATACAGCAGTTTAACAGGACACGTTCCACTCAGAACAGGCCTCACCACGGTCGACCAAAGAAGCTGAGTGCACGTGCTCAGCGTCATATCCAGAGGTTGTGTTTGGGAAATAGACGTACGAGTGCTGCCAGCACTGGGGAGCTACAGTTCATTGAGGGAACCGTGAATGCCAACATGTACTGTGACACACTGAAGCAGAGCATCATCCCCTCCCTTCGGAGACTGGGCAGCAGGGCAGTATTCCAACATAATAACAACCACTGCCTTGCTAAAGAAGCTGAGGGTAAAGGTGATTGACTGGCCAAGCATGTCTCCAGACCTAAACCCTATTGAGCATCTATGGGGCATCCTCAAACGGAAGATGGAGGAGCGCAAGGTCTCTAACATCCACCAGCTCCGTGATGTCGTCATGGAGGAGTGGAAGAGGGCTCCAATGGCAACCTGTGAAGCTCTGGTGAACTCCATGCCCATTGAGGGTTAAGGCAGTGCTGGAAAATAATGGTGGCCACACAAAATATTGACACTTTGGGCCCAATTTGGACATTTTTCACTTAGGGTGTACTCACTTTTGTGGCCAGCAGTTTAGACATTAATGGCTGTGTGTTGAGTTATTTTGAGGGGACAGCAAATTTACACTGTTATACAAGCTGTACACTCACTACTTTACATTGTAGCAAAGTGTCATTTCTTCAGTGTTGTCACATGAAAAGATATAATAAAATATTTACAAAAATGTGAGGGGTGTACTCACTTCTGTGAGATACTGTATATTAATTATACTGTTATTTTAGTATCATTGATGTACTATCAATAATTGATATACTATAGTTTTTGTTCATATTTTAAATTCATTTTATTTTTATGATTCTTTTTTTTAATTTTAAAGTTTAAGTCATAAAGTACGGAAGAGGATTAGGGCCATCTCGAGATTAAAGTCATTATAATGTGAGATTGAACTCGTTAAATTTCGAGAAAAATGTGGAAATAAAATGTTAACATTAAGCTCATTAAATTTCGAGAATAAAGTCATTATGTTTATGAGTTTATTCTCAACATTTTATTTTGACTTTTTTTCTCGAAATTTAACGACTTTATTCTCTAAATTTAATGCGTTTAATCTCAACATTTTATTTTGACATTTTTCTCGAAATGTAATGAAATGACATGAGTGAATCTCATGAAATGTTTAATCTCGTATTATAATGCCTTTTAACTTGAGATGGTTTTATTTATTTATTTTTTTTATTATTGCTTGGCCCTAATACTCTTCCGTAATAAAGTTTAAGGTGCTCGCCTTTATATAAATTTTACATAAATGTAGCACAATTATGCCACCGGCTTTTATCCGGGACACATAGCTGCAACATGCTTTGTGGCGAAGGCAATCCCAGAATGCATTGCTGGCTCATAGATGCAGACAATGTCAGGTAAATGTTAATTACAAATTAACTTAATATTTGTGTTTTCTCTGGATTTTGATGCTTGTTGAAGTGTCATGTGTGCCAATGTCAAACTCTATTGGAATCGATTGTAATTGCTATTTATATGCCATACAAGGCCTATTGAATGATCCAAATCAGTCACTTATGGGATTTTACTTCATTTTCATTTTCAACTCTATTCAATTTCATCTATTTCACTAATGTAGACATTTGACAGCAAGGTTTTGGAACAAAGTTTATGAGTTTCTTTAGGCCTTTACGAAACAAAAGCAGTGAAATCTAGTATGCCATGTCCATGTCAGTGGCCCAAGCTAATAAACCGACTTCCAAACGCTTTATTTCCATCTGATTAGGTTTTATTTACTGCAGTCCTGACCAGTATGTAATCAGTATGGAAGCCGAACTCTTTTCCTTATAAAACAAAACAAAGTCATTCTTTTAAAAACATTTGCAGCCACAAGCAAATAAGGCTTTTACAAATACAGTCACATGTACAAGCTTGCACATAAAACACAAGGGCACGTGTGTGAGAGTGTTTATGTGAGGAGGGTTCCTCGCTCAAGGAGCCTAATTCAACAAAACCATATGTGTTCTCTGGACCTCGTTCCCTCTAAGAAGTCAAGAATGAAAAAAAACTTTCCGAGACGTTATCTCCCATCTCCAATTGCCACTGTCAAGAGCGGTTTCTGGAATCCAACAGTGAAAGTTATGAAAAAAATGTTATTTTTCTTTGGGTAAGTTGTCCTTCATCAAACACAAAACGAGCCCCAGACCTTCAAACCCCTCTCCCGCATGGGATTACTCAAACCGAGAAGGAAGGCGTGAAAAATAGTCCTTCCCTCAGAAGACGGTCTAAACTGTTTTCATGCTGCTCACAGCATGAGGAACGGCTTCAAACATAAACAAGCCTTATTTTAATTGAAAGAGTGGCGTTTCATGCTTCTGTCGGGCCCTAAAAGGACGTGCCTCAGGTTTGTTTTCCCATGGGCACTGAGCGGTAAACAAATCATTCTTTCAGCAACTCTTTATTTTGACTGATGCCGTAGTTTCTGCTTCAGGCTAATGGAAGAGCGTCAAACTCAATCACAGAGTGCAAAGAGCAAAATAACAGCATTTCATGCACCTCGCCGAGGACGTAATATAATTCTCCGCACATTAGCGCTGTTGTCAATACTTATATTTCTTCTGTTTGGAACATATGGAGACGCACTCACCTCCACGATATGTGAAGAGAATCCAGCTTGAGACATCTGCAGACCAAAGGCTGTACCATTCTGGTTGGTGCCTGCAGAAAAGTCAAAAAATACCAAGAAAACTAGATTGTGGTGGTAACTGGTGTTTTGTTGTGCAAACTTCACTGGAGTGATGCTAATGTGCTAATGCTATGCAGTTGCTAGGGTATTCTGAGTAGTTTTAGATGTTGCTATGTGGTTCTGAGGGGGTTTTTAAGCACATTCCTATTTGGTTACTAGAGTGTTGAGTTTTTTTTATTTTTTTATTCGATTTTGATATGTGGCTTCTGATACAGCGTCTTCTGAGTTGTTTTTACGTTGCGATGCGGTTGCTAGGGTATTCTGAGTGGTTCTTATGTTGCTATTTGGTTGCTAGGGTGTTTTGAGTGGTCCTTATGTTGCTATTTGGTTGCTAGGGTGTTCTGAGTTTTTTTTTATGTTGCTATATGGTTGCTAGGATATTCTGAATGGTTCTCGTGTTGCTATGCAGTTGCTAAGGTGTCAAATGGTTGCTAGGGTATCCTAAGTGATATCCGATTGCTGTGCAGTTGCTAGGGTGTTCTGAGTGTTTCTTATGTTGCTATGTGGTTGCGAAGGGGTTCTTATGTTGCTATGCGGTTGCTAAGGTGTTTTGTTGTTTTTATGTTTCTGTGTGGTTGCTAGGGTGTTCTGAGTGGTTGTTGGTTGCTATGTGGTTGCTAGGGTGTTCTGAGTGGTTCTAATGTTGCTATGCAGTTGCTAAGGTGTTCTGAGTTGTTTTTATGTTGCTATGTGGTTGCTAAGGTGTTCTGAGTGGTTCTTATGGTGTGTTCACACCAGACGCGAAGCGAATATGCGCATTGCGTCACTCGCTCTAGATTACTTGCGGGATGTTTTTCGTGTCACTCGTGCGAATAAAAACATAGTGACCATCAACCATGGTGGAGATAACTACAATCGCTGTTTTGTATTTGTTGTCAAAAAGTCCCAAATATGATGGAAAGCCAAAGGCCGATGTGTCTGGGTTCACAGGACCATCCAGAGGAGGATGAGTAATGTTAGGATCCTGCATTAATATGTTACATTTTACTACTGTATATATACACTGATATTATTATTATTATTTTTTCTTATTGATAGCAGCATCTCTGTAGCCATGCTAATAAAATACAACTACCACTACAACTGATTTTAATTGTTTTCTATGCTCCAGACCTATATAATAACAGACAGCTACAAAAATGCTCTCTTCCATTGTCTGATTCAACCGGATGTGTCAAGAAGCTATTATTATAAGAAGTTGAACACCTCTGGTGTGACTGTAAATGCAGACCTTGAGCCAAAAACTCATCACCAAACACCAATGACTTGTACATATGGGTTCAGTCATTTTAGACACTTCCAAAACTGTTGCAACAGAGACGGAAATACAATTTTTAAATACATGAATTATGTTCCCATCGTTGTTGCCACAGATTTGGAAGTGCGTTTTTCTGTTCTAAAGAAGGGGGTGCCAATACTTTTGTCTATATAGTGTATGTACAAGTCATTGGTGTTTGGTGATGAGTTTTTGGCTCAAGGTCTGCATTTACAGTCACACCAGAGCCAGTGTTCAACTGGGATTAGGACTTGGTTTTATGCAGACCAGTCAAGTTCTTCCACACTGACTCAATCAATCATTTTCTTTTTGAACCTTGTTTTATACACAGAGGCATTGTCATGTTAGAATAGAAAAGGGTCCTGTCCAAACTGTTGCTATAATATTAGAAGCACACAATTCCCTAGCATATCATTATATGCTTTAACATTAAGATTTATACTCATAGAAATTTCTAAAGTAGTCAAACCTGTTCATTAGAAGGGGGGACCCAATACTTTTGGCAATATAGTGTATGTTGCTATGCGGTTGCTAAGGTGTTCTGAGTTGATTTTATGTTGCTGTGCGGTTGCTAGGGTGTTCTGAGTGGTTCTTATGTTGCTACGCAGTCAGTAGGGTGTTCTGGGTGGTTCTTATGTTGCTATGAGGTTGCTAAGGTGTTCTGAGTTGGTTTCTGTTCTCTAGATATGTTTTAAATATGAGCTTATGATTATGTTTAACATTTATTCATTGAGTTCACAAAGTTCCTACCCTCCAAGCTGAAGATCTTCTCTCCCAGAGCATCGACGATATCCTTGAGGGCAGACTCATCAGTGACGCTGAAGAAGTGCTCCTCAGGATCAGTGGCGATGAACTTGATTTCCCTCAGAAAAGCTTCAGGATTGATCCCTCGCCGATTATAGTAGCCAAGAACCTGGAACGGCATTGGAATATCTGAACTATGTTCATCTGTTCGACCTGTGCACCTGTTTGAAAACAACTCAAGAATCTGAGTCACATGACCGACGGAGGAGAGTAAACCTGAGGAGGATTCTACTGGAAAGAAGCTCACCGCAATACCGTACAAGGTGATATTATCCTTCTCGCTTTCCTCCACCGCTTTCTTAAGGTTTGGGCTGTCGTGAGATTCTCCATCAGTGATGACAATCATGACTTTCTTAGCGTCAGGGCGACTTCCGTGTTTGAATGCCTGAGTTCTGTTATAAATACATATACAAAGACATGTACATGCAGTGCTGAGTAGATTGCTTACAAATTCTAATCTGTTACTGATTCCAAATTACGTGACAAATATTGTAGTTAGTTAGGTAATCTATTAAATTACATATTTTAGGTAATGTAATCAGACTACTTTTTGATTACTTTTAGATTACTTTTGACGAAACTCGTTTATCAAATTGATTTAAGCAGGATCTTGTTCTATATTGATATAAAAATACAAAAAGAAAAAAAAATATTCCATTAAACATTACATTACATCAAGGTTTTCAAAACTGACTGAGGTTTGTGAGTTTAACAAAAAGCTAACAATTAATTAAACCAAAGACAAAAAGCTTTCCAAAGAGTGTTTTAAAATGTACTATAATCTAATTACAAGTACTTAATTTTTTGAATCTGATTACGTAATCCAGATTACATAATCCAGCACTGTGTACATGTAGATTTTGTTGAAAGTGAAAATAAGTGTATCACATATTGTTTCAGCTCTGTTTTTACTCCAGTTGAGCTTTGATAATTAAATTCATCCATATAAAGAGATTAATTTTTTTAAATGAATTTGTCTTTTGAACATGATTTATGTAGCTTATGAGTTTATCCAAAATTACTCTCCATTTTAGTATGATTTATGATCAAATCATTTTGACTTATTTGAGTTGAATTCAAGCTTATTTCTGCCACAGCAACATTTTATCTCACAACAATTACGATTTTTCCTTGCAATTTTCCTTGAGTTTATGTCTCACAATTCTGACTTTATTTCTTAGAATTAGGAGTTTACATCTCACAATTTAGACTTTTTTTCTCAAAAAGAAGTTATCAGAATGTGCTCAGGTCAGATGTCTAAAAAATTTGGAGGAAAAAAAAAAACAATTGGGAGTCGTAAACTCAGAATTCTAAAAAAAACCCGTCAGAATTGTGAGATAAAAAGTCGCAATTACCTTTTCTTTTAATTTTTTTCATTTTGTAGCTCAGTTCCGTAAACTGAGGTTTTGTCTAGATGTAAATTCGCAATTGAGAGTTCATATCTTGCAACTGTTAGATATGAACTCGCAATTCTGAGAAAAAAAATTATGAGATAAAGTCACAATTACCTTTTTATATACAGTATAATTTTTTTTAATTCCATGTTGGAAATAAGCTTCCATTTATTTGCCTTATTTCCATTGTAATAAATAGTTCCATAATTCATTTTATAATGTATGTATTTTTTCATGATTATTCATAGTTTCTGTAAAGAATGATGCACAGTTAGTGAAAGTTAGTGAATAGCAGACAAACATGCCACTGTACCGAGCCTCACTGATCGCGAGAGCCGTGCGTGTTTCCGCTCCGCCTCGCTGGTCAATATTCTTAGCTGCCGCTACAACCTCTTCAACTGTACGGAAATCATCCAGCCGAAACTCGTTCACCACTCTCTCACCGTACTGGACCACCCCAACCTGCACAACAGGACACAATATCTGATGAGATACACTCTCGTCAAATTCTGTTTTTCAACTTAGTAACTGTAATGCATCAAAAACAAAAAAAAACTAATTGCTAGAAAATATTCGAGATACACTATATTGCTAAAAGTATTGGGTCACCCCCTTCTAATGAACAGGTTTGACTACTTTAATAATTTCTATGAGCATAAATCTTAATGTTAAAGCATATAATGATATTCTAGGAAACTGTGTGCTTCTAATATTATAGCAACAGTTTGGACAGGACCCTTTTCTATTCTAACATGACAATGCCTCTGTGTATAAGACAAGGTTCAAAAAGAAAATGATTGATTGAGTCAGTATGGAAGAACTTGACTGGTCTGCATAAAACCAAGTTCTAATCCCAGTTTAACACTGGCTCTGGTGTGACTGTAAATGCAGACTTGTACATACACTATACAATAACTTGTACATACACTATATAGACAAAAGTATTGGGACACCCCCTTCTTTAGAACAGAAAAATGCACTTCCAAATCTGTGGCAACAACGATGGGAACATAATTCATGTATTTAAAAATTGTATTTCCATCTCTGTTGCAACAGTTTTGGAAGTGTCTAAAATGACTGTACCCATATGTACAAGTCACTGGTGTTTGGTGATGAGTTTTTGGCTCAAGGTCTGCATTTACAGTCACACCAGAGCCAGTGTTCAACTGGGATTAGGACTTGGTTTTATGCAGACCAGTCAAGTTCTTCCACACTGACTCAATCAATCATTTTCTTTTTGAACCTTGTCTTATACACAGAGGCATTGTCATGTTAGAATAGAAAAGGGTCCTGTCCAAACTGTTGCTATAATATTAGAAGCATACAATTTCCTAGAATATCATTATATGCTTTAACATTAAGATTTGTACTCATGGAAATTATTAAAGTAGTCAAACCTGTTCATTAGAAGGGGGCGACCCAATACTTTTAGCAATATAGTGTATATCTAGGTATTTCTACAATGCAAAATGGTAAGCAGAGTGTTCTGAGTGGTTTTAATTAATAATCTAATAATAATTCTGTATATTTTCTTGAATGATCAGACTGGTTTCCACTGCTTTGACGAGTTCCTGAGCCTCCGGAGTACAGTGATAAGTGCTGTTATTGTACAATCCAAACTGTTCATAAATCAAAAGCAGATCAGTCCAAAACTGATTTTCCAGGTCGTAACTCAGACGCACCTGGATCTGTCCTGGACCGACGTAAAACTTCTGTAGCACATTTATCAGGAAATCTTGAACCTCATACCAGGGGTAGATGGAGTTGGATCCATCTAACACAATCACTATGTCCATGTAGGTCTCACATCCTGTGGAGAAACTGCTGCTGTCAATATGCATGTGATCTGCAATTTTTAACGAGAGGAATCTTCATCAGTGAAGCGTTTGGCTTTACTTTGAAAAGCTGGAGCGATGCTGTGGGTGAAGTCGAAGCTGCTGTTGACTCTTGAACAGATGCCTGTGCTGTAATAGGAACTGCCACACTCGTACGACCACAGCGGCCCACACACCTAAAACACAGTCAGCATGAAATGGCATTCATGAGCCATTTTATTTCCACATTTTGATGAAAAATTATGATATTTTTTTTGCATATTACCACAAAGCTGTTGTCTTTCGGGTTGGAGGCCAGAGTCATTCCCAACCTCATTTTCTCTTTGCGTTCAGACACGTTGTTCAGGGATACCTTTTCTTCAAAACAGACAAGCGGCAAGAGAAATTCGAGAGAAAAAAATGTGAAAATGTTTTGTTACATTAAGCTTAACTCTTTCCCAGCCATTGACAGAATTTTTGGCTTTCCGTGTTTTCACTGATATACGGTAGGAGGCGCTATTACACATCTTCTGAAAGAGTACTGAATCTACGGATCAAAACATGACAAAGAAGAAACAGAAACAAGTGATCGTGTATGTAGGCGGATGCATATGTAAAATAATGTGATCATCAAACATTAAACACCATCTAAATTAAAACTGTCTAACGTTACCGAATGAAATGTTGATCCAGGAAGTGTTTAAGGACTGTGAAGATTTGGAAGTGTTGATGGAAATGATCTACTCCATCTATTTTTTGATCATCGTTCTGAATCTGATCCAGATGTACTCTTTGACAAAATGTGATTTTCTCAACTTTTTGATCAAAATGTTTGCTTTTTAAATTAAACACCCACATTCAAGTGTTGATAAAAAAAGAATCCATGAAGTTAGAATAAAATAGTTTGAAAGTTCTTTCTTTTCACATATTGCATGTTCAGATATTCATAAAAAATATATACTGTATATATTCTGGGGGCCAATGATCAGAAATGCTGCCACTGGCTGGCAATTTTTTTTTAAATGCTGGCAGGGAAAGAGTTAATACTGAGGCGTCAGACAGGTGATATGATACCTAAATGCAGTCGCGTGCAGTTTGTAGAAGGTTTGCCGTCTAGTGGACATCTGTAGACGTCACCTGTCTGGTGTTCACCGCTGCTCTCAAAGGGAGCTCCAACTAGAAGCCTGAAATACAATAATATTCATCATCAAATTACTTCTACAACATGTGTTATTTGATCAGGGTTAATTGTTTGATGTAATCTTCAATTATGCATCATGCTTTATTAAAATCTAGTTTGGCATATTTTGGTTTTTCTTATGCACTATTACAGTTTTACATTGTTGTGTTATTTGAGAAAAACGTTGGGAATAAATTGGTGAACAGTAGCAGATGACTCCAAACAGCCATTTTATGAGAAACACAATCAGGATCACAAGTTCAACATTCCAGCTGTGTTCCAGAGCTCCAGTCGAAGTCATTCACTCCCTGATAGGCGGAAAACGCTACACGAGCTCAGCAGCAGGGAACTGCTAAGCACATTTTTCCAGCTTCTGAGGTACATCTGAAACGGAGCCAACACCAGAAACCAACAGCAAACTCGGTAATGCTGTTCACGTTTAGATCAAGATGTTCAGAACTGCGTCGACAAACCGCATCCCAGAGTTTAGCCTGTGAAATCCATCCATGGCAATGTTTACATTCCTCCACTGCCACTGCGACCTACAGCCGTGTGTTTTGAATCACAGAAATGTCACTGTCAGTCAATTTGTGCTCTCGTCATATTGTCAATATGGAGAAAAAAAACAGCATAAACTAGCCTAAGGTGGTTTGTTGGTCTTAACTGGCCACCAAAGTGGTTTTCAGTAGTCAGGATGGCCTAGTTTGATGGTTTGACCTACAACTGTGTGTTTTGAATCAAAAACATTGCTGTATTTATGCAGTCTTGTCATGTTATCAATATGAAAAAAACCCCCAGCATAAACCAGTCTAAAGTGACACCAGGTTGGTTTTCACTAGTCAGGATGGTCTAGTTTGATGGTTTTATCTATAACCATATGTTTTGTATCACAGAAATGTTGCTGTCAGTCAATTTGCAAACTTGTCATATTGTTGTTACTTCATAAAACAGCATAAACCAATCTAAGGTGGTTTTAATTGACCACTAGAATGGTTTCAGTTAGTCAATATGCTCTAGTTTGATAGGTTTAGAGAAGTTTTGGACACTAAACCAGTTGAAAACCAGCTTTACCAGGCTGAGAAACCAACAGACTCTACTAACTCAGGTTAAAACTAGTCGTTTAAGCAGGGTAATTCATTTGCAGTATCAGTGTTAAATGAATATGCCAATTTATCAGTACAATGCTGTATTAAAGTACACTGTAATGATGGGTTTTCAAAATAAAACAGATTATTGGAGTATGTTTTACAAGAAAATACTATAAATTTCACTGTTAAAAATTTATTTAGTGTGTTTCTTGCCGTTTCTTCATAATTGTTTGTAAAATTTACTAGCAAATTCTGAGTGAAAATGTTTCTACACCCATTTTTTTTTTCAGTGTACCATAGTAGGATTTGTTTTTGCTTTAAGTCACATGACGGATTGCATTTGTTTTCGTGATGTGCAGCACTCTTAGTTCCCACAATGCACCACTTTCTGAACGTCAGTCATTATTGGAATGTACTGTTACTCTCTGGCACCCGTAGTGAAGGTTTAGTCTATCCTGAGGCAAAGTTATTTGAGGAACGTCAAGTTAAACCCAGTCGTTTTTCCAAGCCATCGGATGCTAATACAACATGCCAGGGCTTTCAGAATAAATGTGAGATCAATGTCTTAAAGGATGACAGACCATTTGAACAGTCTCTTTCTCACCCTAAACAACCTACAAGTATCCCAGCATACTCTTAAATGAATAGTTTAGACTTTGTTTACTAATTTTCATGGCCATCCAAATGTATGCTGTCATTTTGCCTTCCAGTCCTATGTATTTTATTAGGTTGGGAGTTTGTTTGGGTTTTCCACAATGCCATGAAAGAATCTGTTTTATCCTATAATGATATTTTGCGTTAGCAGCAAACTACATGATTGCAAAATGGTGGAGAAACAGTGCAAAGGCTTGTATTCACTCTTACAGCACTGATTAGCTTTCAAAGCACTGAATTTTGTGTTCATCTGCTCCTCCCATTTGCTCTTTTTTTTCCATTTACTATCATTCTATATAGACTAATACAATCAGATTTAACAATCATTTTCCTAATATTTATTACAATATATACTGATAAAATTAGCATCCACTTAAAAAGTATGAGATGACTGAATGGTTTCAACTGATTTCCTCTTGAACTGTCTCCAAATGCACTGCAGTGGTTGAGCTATTTAAAATATAGTGAATTAAGCTACAAACTCGATCATAATGCACAATGTTTCCATCTAACATATACTTTGAGGTGCAGCTTGTTATACTAACAGTGTTTCACTAGCTAGGAGTAAACCAGTTACTTCACCTGAATATGTTCGTAGACTTGTGTTGGATGTCTTCAACATGGAAATATGGATATTTTATTTGTAAACATCATACTTTTTTGCTTATTTCAATTAGTAGTAGTAGTACAGTGTCAAGTAAACATGGCTGAAGAAGCGGAGGAACAGATGAACTGATGGAACCGCTCCGATTGATTCAAATTCAAACTCGTGACTTCGATAATTCAGTTCAAGTGATTTACTAGCAAAAAACAGTTCAAAAGAGTTATTCATTTATGAATTTGGACATCTCTTGTAATGATTTTCAAAAGCACGTAGTGATGGGTGAAACGGAGCTTTTTAAGTTAAACATTGTGTCGCAAAATGATTCACTGTTTCAAAGCACTCCAATCAGGTCGCGTATCGCGAATCATTTGATTTGGATCGGAACTTCAGAGCGTGTATCGCGAATCATTTGATTCAGGTCAACACTTCGGAGCAAATCGTTTGATTTGGATCGGAACTTCGGAGCGGGTTCGTGAATCTTTTGATTCCGATCAGAACGAGCGGGATTGAATCATTTCGCGAATTGAAAGATTCATGATATGTGGTCCGAAGTCCCGATCTGCAATGATAGTTTGCGAATCATTATTCAGATCGGGTCTTTGGAGCTCGGATTGCGAATCATTTGATTCAGATTGGAACTTCGCAGTGGGTATACTGTATACAGAGATGCAGTTTTAACTGCTTCAAGATCAACAGAACTTTGGATAGTTTCCATGTACTTGTCTAGATCAACTTTGATTAAAGTAAGAGAGGTCTAGAGCCAGATTTTTTTTTTATGTGAAATTTAGCTTGCAAGAAACAAATTAAGCTATATTTTGCTATATTCTCTTTTAAATAGTGAAACAATCTTAAGAAAACATCTTTAAAACAGAAAGGAAGGTCACTTACAAATTTAGATTGGATGAACATTAAAAAAAAATCACCAAAATTTCTCTGTGTGAGTATTGGCAAAACAAGTGAATGAATCTTCCTCAGAAGTGACAAAAACAACTCACTTCAATGTATGACTTATTTTATAAATACGTCTGAATAAGCTTTTTGTGAAATTTGGATTAACTCTAATCTGTTGCTTGACCTCTTCATATTTAAGTGTGTGTGTGTGTGTGTGTGTGTGTGTGTGTGTGCGCGCGCGTGGGGGGGATGTCTGCTGTTATGTTCACCAATGTCAAAATCAAACCTGCACCCTTGCTGAATTAACATTCAATTTAAGTTTGCACAAAATAAACATTGTCATGTCAAGAAACATAAAACATGCATGCATAAAACCTAGGCCTAGTAAAACATTAAGATTGATAACTGAAAGGCTCTAGGTTCAAACCCAAGCAAGAGCTGACTGATAACTATCACAATTCACCAAACAGTTGCACCAGTTTTTAGGACAGTATTTCAGTAATCACTTAGTTCAACTTTTCCAGGTGCTGCTACACTGGTATCTACTGTACATTGCGCCATATGTACTTAAAGTAAGTCATTCTCTTTTTTCCAGCACAAACATGTGAGCTTGCCATGCAAATGAGGCTTATTATATATATGCACCTTGTTCACAAAAGTTTGCACTATTTGCATTTAGATGTATGCATTTTATCCAAAGCGAACTTGCATTTCAAGTTGATGCATTTATGGGAATCAAAACAGTTTTGTTTAGATGAGTTGTTTATGTATATTTTTCTGCTACGACAGCCAGTTGCATCTGGCTATGTTTTGCAATGCTACCTGATCTGCATAATTTTGTGCTAAAACAATGCAGACAGTATGCAAATGAAGGCTAACAGCATGTTCAGTTCATTTGAAGTGAATTTTCCCATGTCCGACTCAAATCTTAGTTCTTTGTTGTCTGAACCGCAAAAACTGTGCCAAATCCATAGTTCTTACAAACCCAATCCAAACCGTATTTGTATGTGGTCTGAAATCTGATTAAAATTGGAATTTTAGAAATGCATTTCAGTCTAAACAGTACAACCGGATTAGTATTAGTTGTAATGGATATTGACTTCACTGTCCGAACAAACAGATCTAATTTCAGCACTTGCACAGTGACGGTGCAGACGGTCAGCCCTAAATATTGGATTTGAAAAACTAATCGGAATTGGGTGCAAAGCCACTTCGCGTTCTTTCAGGAGCTGTAATAATTGTACTGCGTGTCACTTCTGATAAAAGCATCTGCTGATGACATTAGCTAGAAACCCAGCTGAAATATAGACTGATGTTGTTCTTAATCTTGCATATCGGAACATGTTGACATGTGGATACCAATATCCCTAAAGTACTGCAAATTCTTCATTTAAGCTCATGAGTTATGTTTAGGAAATGAATCACTGAAACAGGATCAGCGACTAGTACTTTTTAGTGTTTATCATTGATGTCAACCCATTTTATATACGTAATATGATGTATTTTTATATGATACTGGATACTCTACAAAAAAAAAGTTTTTCTTACTTGGTATTTTTGTCTTGTTTTCCAGTACAAATATTTAAACATTCTTAAATCAAGATTCATATACTTGAAAAGAAAAATTACTTAATATATTAAGTTTTGTTTTCTGAAAAAATAACAAAATGAAGTGCATTTATGCTTAAAATAAGAAAAAATATCTGCCAATGAGGTCAGAAAAATAAACTTAATTTAAGTTGATTTCTCTGACCCTGTTTTTTCTTGTTTTAAGCAAAAACTAAATTTGAATACATTTTTCAGAAAACAAGGCTTAATATTTTGCCACTATGCATCTAAAAATAAATATATCTTGACTTGAGACCGTTTAGATATGTGTACTAAAAAAACAATCAAAACTATTATGAAGACAAATGTGCACTGATATTATTATTATTATTATGGATGGACTTGTATTTTAGCTGGAAGCAATGGTTTAAAGTTTAAACGTCTTAATATTGGATTTTTTTCTTACAAACACGCAGCTTTTCACTTCTCCAGATGTTAACTGATGGACTGGAGTGGTGTGGATTACTTGTGGATTATTGTGATGTTTTTATCAGCTGTTTGGACTCTCATTCTGACGGCACCCATTCACATCCATTGGTGAGCAAGTGATGGAATGCTACATTTCTCCAAATCTGATGAAGAAACAAACTCATCTACATCTTGGATGGCCGGAGGGTGAGGACATTTTTGGGTGAACTATCCTTTATGTAAAAGAGGCAGGTTTTATTTACTGTGGAATTTAATGAAACATCTAGTCACTCTTGCATGTAAACAGGATGCACTCAGGCCTTGACTAGAACAACAGGGGGTCATTTTTGGAATAGTGTGCAAAACTTAACATAATCATTTTAGATGCATGTGTTAAGAGCTAAAATATGTTATGCATTAGTGCATGAAGTAAAACAGTCCCTCAATTTTAAGTGACATTCTACATAAATGGAAAAACAGCATTCCTCTCGGTTCTGCGCAGTAAATCGCATTCCAGAGGGAAGCGCGCGCCACACGGTTTGTCTTGCGATGGGATGCACAGGAGGGGGTTTGGGAATTACAAGCTGCAAAACACATACTTTCCAGAGCTCGCGCTCGCAGACGGGTCGAGACAAGTGCAAATACTTTCCACTTATTTACCTGTGCACATCAAAGCCCCCCCCCAGGTTTCTCAATGCTGGGGGACCACGAGTTCTCCATCAGTGATGACAAACCTCAGGATTAAACAACAGGAAGCAGATGTCCTGATTCGGCGGTTTTGGTGCCGTGGGAGTTTGGTTAATGATGTGAATTCTTTTGTGTACCTGGGCTTTTATGAGACAAAAACAATACCCTGTGTTTTAAAGACTGTAAACTGTGAGCGTGTAATGGTTAGGACTAATTGATTAGCTTTAACATAAGTTACAGTAAAGACCGGCTGGGTTACAGTAATGCCATTACTTGCTCATGACGTCACATTCTGCATGGCAGCAATTATTCATGCACCTGGTTCTAAAATTTGTTTAACATTGTGCTCTACCTAAATCTGATTTAATGTTATATACAGTCAGACCAAAAATTATTCAGACACCAGATCATATTTTTTAATATTTTTTTTTACTAGTGGATGCAGGACACTATAGTTGATTTATGTAAGTAAGGGGAAGCAAAATAAAGTAAACTGTGACATATTATACCCAAAAATTCTTCATAAACTCTTCTTGACTGTATATTAGTATATGTATTTTCTCACATAGAGTCATATAATCAGTCAGGCTTCATAAAGAGTGAAACACTGAAACATTGTGATGCTTTTAAAACACCCGTCAACTTCTTAGTCAACCAATCATGTGAGTTTGGGCGGGACTTGCCTGTTTGCCTGACCAGTGATAAATGGGTGGAAATATTGGAAATAATTATACAATAAAATTTGAAATTACACACTTTTGTGGTGTAGAATAAACATTTTATAATTAAAAATTATTAAGAAATTCTATTGAGCTATAGACTGAAAAAAGTAAATATGTGACCCTGGATCACAAAACCAGTCATAAGGGTCAATTTTATGAAATTGAGATTTATACATCATCTGAAAGCTGAATAAAGAAGCTTTCCATTGATGTATAGTTTGTTAGGATCGGACAATATTTGGCTGAGATACAACTATTTGAAAATCTGGAATCTGAGGGTGCAAAAAAATCTAAATATTAAGAAAATCGCCTTTAAAGTTGTTCAAATGAAGTTCTTAGCAATACATATTACTAATCAAAAATTAAGTTTTGATATATTTACAGTAGGAAATTTACAAAATATCTTCAACATGATCTTTACTTAATATCCTAATGATTTTTGGCATAAAAGAGAAATCTATCATTTTGACCCATACAATGTATTGTTGGCTATTGCTACAAATATACCCCAGCGACTTAAGACTGCTTTTGTGCTCCAGGGTCACATATTACCTTAGTGTTTCCTGCAGGTTTCCTTTTTGCAATGGACCATATTTTTAATGTTGGAAAATATGTTTTGTTTAGCTAAAAATACCTTTTTATTGACTAACCTTACTTTGTTTGCAAAAACAGCACAATAAAGAGCAGCACCACCACTATCATCTGTAAATATTCTTGACTTTCTATGAATTATAATCCATACCACTGAAATTATAAAACTAAATGTCCACAATTAAATGTCCACATATGTTATTGGTTGTCATTGTGAATGGTTTTGTTTTTGCTTATTTAATTTCCCATGAATGTGTGCAGATGCAACTGAAGTATGTCGTGTCAGGAGAACCACAGTTTGATTACTTAAGCAGGAGCGATACGTCTTCCTGCTGGGAGAGTTTCAAGGTCGATTCTGAGACTGTGTGTTTGCCAGCAGACAGCAGAACCATGAGCACGATCGCATTTCACAACAGTATTTCATTGGAAAAACATGATGGAAGAAACTATGCAAGGAGAAAATTATTGCCGAAGTTCTGCTTTTTTCTATAATGTCTCGATTGTTTCTTCTAGGCAGCCATGAGAGGGAAAAAGTCAAACTGTGCTCAGATTTGCCAAAATACGAAATTCAGAGATTTCAATATGAACTCAAGCATTTGGTCTGAGCTGCTCCATATTCATTTTAGCTCTGTGTGACAACTAGTGACTAATGTTTGTCTTTCTTAAGTTTCTCAGACATTTTAGAAGAAACATCTGTGACCATGTTGATTCTTCAGTGAAACATGGCTGCGAACTCCATTACGTCTCACGAGGTATGAAAGAGCAACACCAGAGCTGTAAAATGTTCATTTGGGAATGTTTTCTCAGGCCTATGAAACTCAAACTGGAAATATAAACTCAAGTTTTCATACAGAGCTGGTTTTCACTCTGGATGATCTTTACAGATCAGTGTCTGAAGATGCGGTCTTACCATTTCCGTCCGTCTGCCTCGTGTTGTTGAACTGTATATCCAAACTGAGCCTCCTTTGAACCCTTGATGATTTTTGCATGTCTGGTGTCAATATTAAAGCAGGTCCGCCGCCCTGAAATAAACACAAATAGCTTTTAAATTGGAATCAGTTGGGTGTAAATGGATTCAGTTCATGGTAAATACTTTACCATTTGTAGACTGTTACATGCTTATGTGCAAAACCATTGTTCTTCAAGCATCAATTTTGAGGGTTTTGGGTTATGTTAGTTTCCGTAACTTGTCTTCTTTTAGGCTAGTGGAAAGAAAACATCCAAAATACACATTCAAGTGTTTATTTTATTGGACTATTTATTTGTGTCTGTAGATTTCAATTACAATACAGGCCGTTTGTTTCTCCACTTCAGCAGCACTTACATTCACCAAACTTAACAGTTTTATTCTTGTCTATATTCTGTAGGTTTTTTACTAAGGTTCCTATTATTCTTTAACCTTTTTATTTCTGTTGAGAGTATTTTCTGCTATATGGAGTGATAAAAAGATATCTAAAATCCCCATTAAAACCTTTAACCAATAGTTCAACAAAAAGAAACAAAATTTCGTCTTGTCTACTCATGTGAGCACTAGTAATAGTGATGCTTGTCTTAGAAATGGTTTTTGGCATAAATACTGTGAAACTGCAGCGCTCACATTAAGAGTCACTGATAAAATGTCTAACCGTTACAATACGTCACTTATTCTATTCTTGTGTTGTTCTTAAATAGGCACAAATGATCTCAAAGATGATAAACAGTCAGTAAGACCACATGAAAGAGCAGGAGGGAAAAACTGAAGCTAAACGCCATTGGCAGCACATATCAAAGGGAATTCTGCGGCCTGTGATGGTCTGTTCACTTCCCTCGGCTTCTGGATGGACATTCACAGCCTCTGGATTTCATTTAAATCTTTATTAAAGGTCACTTGGATGGGAAGCAAGAATATGGTATCATAGAAGTGATGTCACATCGCCTTTCGAGTTTAATTTCCTGGGGAACCGTTTCCCTTGACAGGGAAAAAAAGAAGAAAGGGTCAGTCACATTTCCTCCATATTCTTCTCTTTTTCTCAGCAAGAAGAAAAGTCCCAAAAAAGAAAGGAGCCCAGGATGAAAAGTCATCACACTTAAAAAGACGCAGTGGCCTGTTGTGAAGCCAGCACATCAGAAATGAAAATATGTCTCTCACATTCACAGTCTCAGTGATTGTGGGATGTGTTTTGGAGAGTGCCGTTTTTTTCTCTTTATAGACAGGAATGCTCTGGCTTCAGTATACAAGATATAACAGTAGTATTTGTGGTGAAATGTGTTACCACAGAAAATAATATCCACTTATCTGTCAGTTTTGCTTAAAAAGAGTAAAATCACAACTATGGGGTCATGCACTTTAAGAGTTTTAATGTGAAGCTCGTGTTTTTTTTTTTGTTTTGTTTTTTTGTTAAAGCTTAAATGAATTCTACCAGACAAAAATGTTATTTGAGCTCTAACGCATAATTTTAGACAACTGATCTAGACCAATTAAATTTGAGCTATTTGTAGTTCTAGTTGGTCCGTGGTATGTAGAAAAGGCTATCCATTAACATTTCCACTCATTTCAGCATGGAATTGCCAAGAACATGCTGAACATTTTTGCTGGTAAGCATTCCGTTCTAGACTGATGTTTTTGAGCCAATCACCTCAGTCGTAAATGTCATGTGACATAATAATTCTAGAGCCACAGGAAAGGGACACTGGAAAACACTGAACACGTGTAATCTCAAACTAGCAACTATGCTGTGATGTCAAAGACAGCAGATCTTTCAGTGAGGGTAAGTAAATGATTTTGGTGTGAACTATCCCTTTAAGTTGTATTTTAGTAGTACTTATATATTATAATAGTATTGATTAATATTTTGAATTAGCTTTTATTTTTAAATTCAAATTTCATTTAGATTTTAAACAGGTTTCAGGTTTTTATTTTTGTTTCAGTACTTCATTTCTCATTTTCATCTTTTTTTAAAATTTTCATCTAATATATTTTATTTTATTTCAGCTTCATTTCAATTAACAAAAAAATATTCTTAGTAGTTTTAGTTTTAGTAAACAGTAAAAACACTGATTGTATTGAAACCAGACTCATTTAATAAACCATCTTGGGGAATATGAGGCGAAGCGGTTGTGAAGTCAGCCAAGATCTGTGGCTAAATTACAGCCAGTTAACAATAGTAATGACTATAGCGAATGCTATGCACTCAGATGCTCCAGATTCTTGAGAGGATCTGGTGACATTAGAGTCATTTTTCATGTGTGATTCACATGAACGATTCACATGTGTTTTTAATTCAAACAGAAGCCCCAGTAGTTTTCAGATCATTCATTATTCTGTCTGGATTAAGCTGGTTGGTTGAGCAACCTTACTGTCTGTATTAAAATACACATATATTTGGTAAAATACATACTTTTTAATTGTATTGAACCATTTTTATCAATACTTATTCTGTGGTTTAAAAAAAATCACAAAAAATGTATAAAATATTCTAATTTGAAAATCATTGAATCATTTTCTCAATACATTTAAAGGGGTCATGAACTGAGAAACCAAAATTCCCTTGATCTTTTGACATATAAGAGGTCATTTCAATATACTGGTCTATGCAGAAACCAAATGATAAAGATGCTGTGAAGATAACAAGACGCTGTGCAGTGCCAAGTTGTGGAAAAACTGTTTGTGTTGCCTTCCTTCTGATCCCAACATTAGAAAGAATGAATGAACTTTATTTTTAATGACAATCCAGACTGTGTCAGTAAAAACGTGGTCCTTTGTTCACTTCATTTTACCACAGATTCATTTACAAACAAGGCACAATTCGATGCAGAATTTTCAGAAAGATTGAAACTAAAAGACGATGTTGTGCCGACTGTTTTGGATCTGACAGTAATGTCGCAAAGTGTGAGTAACTGTTTTCATTACGTGGTCACTATTGCTGTCTCTTCTTACAGATCGTTTGATATGTATTGAGTTATGTATGTGTTTTTGACCTAAACCACAGCAGCGTCCATCTATGAGGAATGTACTGTCAAACATACACAACTATTAGCCAATCACAGCAGTGGGTGTTTACTTCCGAGTCTACAATCGCCACGCCTATTCAAACAGAGCGTTCTGATGAGGGGGGTTAAAAACAAGACAGAAAACAGTGTATTACTTCTAAATTATGATGTTTTTTATGTAAAAATCTTGATAACATTATAAGTTGACCTCAGAGAACAGTACAAAATAAAAAAACAAAGGTAGTTCATAACCCCTTTAACTATTTAATAAAATATAAGGAAAGTATAACCTATTTTCTTTGGCTTCATCCAAGAGATTGTTGCAGTGCATTATGGGATTGTCTTTCCACGAAGGATGCCTCCAATGTTGCTTTACTTATGCATCACTCATGAAGCTTTAAATTGCTGCTGCTTTGGGAAAAGAGCTACTGAAAACCAAAGTTAATTTTGAACCAACTTAAAGTTTTAGCAAACAATACACGACTAGACCTAAACCCAGTTTAGGCTGGTTTATGAGGGTTTTTTTGTATACGTGTCACAGAAAGGATGTGGATTTATCTCAGCTCTTTCAGATCGGCTCAAGTCAGACCAACACTTCAGGCCAGAAATGAACCAGACATTACACTCACATGGCAAGTGACTGCGTAAGATTCCAGCATGGTAAAGTCGTCACCGAAGGTTTCTGGGAAAGCACTCTTAAATTTGAATTATTGAACAGGTGGCTTTTCTGACTCATCCAAGTCTCTAGATATGGCCCAGGTCTCTCTTTAAATGTAATTTTCTAGTGTTTTTTCACCTGTTTTATGATCCAACAGGTGAAAATCGCAAGTCTGATCACTTAATAAAGTAACAGCACACCTCTCCTCAATAAAGACTCTTGATTGTGACATCCAAGCACATAAGAGGGCACAATTAGGTCAGTCTCTCAAAAGTAAATATTGGAAAAAGCTCTGTCTGAGGAAACAACAAACTGTGGTTTTGATTAAGCTGAAAGTAGGTTAAAATCTGTCAGATGGATGTTATTTTCTCCTCATTACTCATCATATCATGATATAAACAGGCCCAGACACTTCCGGTGTCATCAGCCAATCAGATCGCTGATCACCGTGGCGACGAAAACGAAACATCTCTGTAAGTATTTAAATTTAATGCATCACAGTGACATCAAATATGCTCCTTCTTTCACATGTGTTTTGAACTAAAGATTATGCCACTTGTCATTAATAGGTGGAGACCAGGAGTTGGGTCCATTTTCCAAAGCATTCCTTAAAATATCTTGCCTCAGACGTACTTTTTCTTCATTGAGACGTCTGTTGTTTTTAAATGACAGTATTTTAAGAGCGCTCAGAGACGCACGTAAACAGTGTAATAAATCTGCGCCCTCTGCTGGCGCTAAAGGAAAGATATTATGTTACTGCAAATCCAAATTTCATGCATTACTGAATGGCTCGTTTTTCAGGACACAATGACAGTTTTGCTCTTCTAATTAAAAATCGTTCAGTATATCTTTTTTCAGACTCGCTAAGGCATGTGCAATAGGTTTGACTGGTTGTTACCCCACTATTAAAACAATTATTACCAATTACAAATATTTGAAATGTCAAATTGATTTTTAAAGATTATGAATATTGTCTTGGAACCCATTTGAATGCCACTGCTCTCCGAAATTCTTCTAGCTGAAGTTCTGGCAGGTCTAGATTGGATCCGTCTTTATTTATGAGCTAAGACTTGAGGTAACCACTTCTCAGCTCATTAAAAATCCCTCAAGGCATATAATATATCTCTGGGGATTCAGTTCGCCAGAATTTATCTTCTCTGCATACGTTTATTGTAATCGAGCCCAAGTATGACATGTGCCCTCCAGTGTAGGTCCATTTGAAGAGCGAGTGTGTAAGTGGATCCAGATTGTGTGTTTGATCCAGGAACAAGATCCTGCTCATAAAAATCCATCTGGATATTCTGGACGAAGGTCACACAGTTTAGAGTTCCTCCATTATCAACCTGACGTTCCCAGAACGGTAAGAGACCCCATTAACAAAAATATGTTCTAAGAACGTTTTCTTAACGTTCCATTTAAGTTATGAAAATGTCATTTCTGAACGTTAGATGTTTTAAACCGTTTTATGCAAGCATTAAGGAAACATTACATTTGATCATGTTACAAAAATATAGGAATGTTACTTTTGAATGTTTTTAGAGCATTTAGTAGCATTTAAAAAATTTTGACGAACATCCAACTAAAATATTTCTGGAAGAAAAAAAAACGTTCCATGAACAATGTATAAATAATGTTTTTGTGCTAAAGTTTTGAGAACATTATTAAAGACGAGATAACTTTGAACAAGCTTTCTATAAATGTGGCTGAACGAATGTTTGTTTATAGCTAACTTTGAAAAAACCTTGCCAGAACGTTCTAAAAATGTTACCTATTAGCTGGGATTCACTTTATTGAACTTGATATCAACTCATATGATAAACCTCAAACCAAGAGCAACTTTTGCAAAAATATCAACAAAAGTATAAATATTAAATACAATGCAGCAGATTTCAGAACTTATAAAACAGAGAACTTTTTATGACTCATGCTTGCTTATTAATCGAATATCTCATGTAGTATCCTAGACAGTATTTCGATTAAAATAAAGACCAAATGAAGACTTTTACCTAAATATCACAGCTCTTTATTCTTACTTGATGACCAGTGACTCATTTGGATCTGTTTCTATTTCTCATGTGGAGCCCTAAAGGTAAACCTAGAATCAAAAACCATCCACTTATGAGATTTAATCAGATTTATCTCACTTCTGGAGACTGTTTTGTACTGAAAGTCTATCTAAGCACACTGACAAACATGCTTGCGTAAGCTCACACACCCCCTTTACACACACACACACACTCACCTGGCATCAGAGCGGCGACGCACAGCAGAAAGATGCAAGTGTACTCCATACGTTCATACGTGACTTAATCAGTGTGTGTGTGTGTGTATCAGGTCCTCACAGCAAGAGCAGACAGTCGGGTCTGATCGAGTCCTGAACCGCAGCAGAACTGCATCTGAGAAGGAGGAGCTGTCAGCTGCTTCGAGGAGGAGGAAAACGGGGCGACTGTCCTCAAACACAGAGAGACAGTTTGGAGCAGGTACCCGACTGGCCTCTCTTGTAGTTTCCCACATACTGTACTGCTCTTAAAGTTGCTGTATCTCTCTCTCCAGATGTGTAGCTGTGGAAAATGAAGTTCTCCAGCTCTCTGGAGGAAAACACTACACACGCTGCTGCCAGAGCTTAACTGACTTCTAACATGGTGATTTCCACTCCATGCATGCTTTAAAAGCCTCAAGATATCAAAATTGTGGCTGTAGGTTTATTCTCTTGTGGCATAAAGCTTAAAAACTCATTTTGAGGTATTTTGAATTTATACACTTAATTACACTTCATGCATTACGGCACCACAGGTGAATATGGTAAAAAGTTCTAATTTTAAGCAAATTTGTAATACTTGTAAAAAAGAACTTGTAAAAATCGCAATGACTTTTTTTTTTTACAAGTTTTCTGAAATGTTAGGTTTAAAGGTGCTAGTGATGCATAATCTCGTTAAATATGCACTCGTTTGCTTACATTTCCAGAATATAAACCTGAACACTGGATGAATCCGGGTTTAAAATTCTTGTTTGATTTTGTTGACACAATAGAGTATAAATATGTTGGTGTATATAAGTGCTGCTGAAGTGGAGAAACAAGCTCATTAGATAAAGTTCAATCAAATAAAAATCAGTGTGAATGATATATGGACAAACCCCTCGATAAAAGTCTTCAGAGTATAGTTAGAAATAAAACTGTAAATTTTGGTGTATGTAAGTGCTACTGAAGTGGAGAAACAAACTCATTTTGAGAAAACAACCTTTAAAGATATGTGTTGTAACTGAAATCTACAGACGCAAGTAGATTAAAATGCAAAAAATACACTTAAAAGTGAGCAGTGCATGGAAAAACGATGTTTTCAAGCTAAAACCTTTGAACCAAATCAGTGCAATGATTAGTTAGTGGTTTTGTTTGTCAAATGTGGGAAACCAAAGTAAACAGAAGAATAAGCTTTTGAGGGCCAACCACACCAAAGACGCTCCTGATTAGCCGTTCACCTTCATGCGGTGACTCAGAGCATTTAAGAGACTCCAGACGTGACGAGATGTTTGATACGCGAGAATAACAAAGCAGGAGCTGATTAACTGCAGACAAGGTCTTTGCCGTAAGTCTCAGAGGAATTAACTTCCAGTTCACAGGAAAACGAAAGTTCAATCATCATTTACTCACTCCCGTGTCATTTCAAAGCCGTATGAGTTTCTTCTGTGGAATACAAAAGATGTAGCTGTCAACGTCCTGAAAAGACATGAAGTACTTATGAGTACTTATACACCATGAAAATATTCAGGAAGTCTCCTGAAGTCATTTGATTTAATAAGAAAGGACACAAATTTATTTGTAATTCAAGGTTTTATTGTTTTTTTTTTTGTTCTTTTATATTTGTTTTTATAGTTACTGGTCTCTCCTTTCAGTATTTGGATATTTTTTGTTCCACAGAAAAAAAAAAAAAATATATATATATATATGTGTGTGTGTGTGTGTTTCAATTTGTATCTTATTCCTATTTTCCTGTTATATATACTACTGTTCAAAAATTTGGGATCAGTAAGACTTTTAATGTTTTTTAAAGAAGTCTCTTCTGCTCATCAAGACTGCATTTATTTGATCAAAATGCAGTAAAAACAGTAATATTGTGAAATATTAGTTTGAAATAACGTTTTTCTATTATAATATACTTTAAAATGTAATTTATTCTTGTGTTCAAAGCTGAATTTTCAGCATCATTTCTCCAGTCTTCAATGTCCCATGATCCTTCAGAGATCATTCTAATATGCTGATTTACTATGTTTTTATTATATATTTATTATGTTTTTTCCCCGTTTTAAATATGAGCTAGTTAAAATTGTTTAAAAATCTCTGATTGTACCAAGACAACACTGCATAAAACATTAAAACTTTCAAAGAATTTATCTTAAATATGATATTTTATCACTTGTTTTAATATAAATTAGTTAAAAGTTAAAAATCTTTGATTGCATGAAGAAAACACTGCATAAGTTATTAAAATGTTAATATATCTTTAATAGGAAACTGTTTTCAAAGTAGGCATAAACACTTAAATTCAAGATATAATGAAAAAGATATAATGAAAACATGCGTGATATATTAGTGCTGTTGTCTTGTTTTAAACATTTTTAGATATTTTAATTGTAAAACAAGTATATATATATATATATAAAAGACCAGTTAAAATGTTATTTTTGCATTGCATTGTACGTATTTTGTCAAAACAAGACGTGATTAATAAATTGGAGCACAAAAGTGAAAAGAAAAGCCATGAAAGTAAAACAATCTGGGATATGGATTAGCAGACGTCAGGCCTCTATAAACTTTTAAATATAGACTTAGTGGGTGTGATTCAGCTAATAATGTTCACAGCCAAAAACTGCTGCAATTAAACCTGCGTCAAATTAACTCACCCAAACCTCAAAATGAATCAGATGTGCTAAAATAACATCTAATGGCCACATCAAACATTAGTGAAGTCAGTCTGAAACATGAGGTCATCTGTGTCTTTTTTAAATCCCGGGACAGGAAGGGCGTCATGGAGCAAATCTAGGCAAAGTTTGGCGTGGATTTCGTTCATCCGGCCCAGACGGCAGGACCAGAGCAGCAGCATGAAGACCAGACAGAGGTGAAGAAAGAGCTGTGTTTGCCAGATCAGGTCTGTTTCACAATAAACCCTGAAAATGCATATGTGCATGTTTATGAATGTGTGTGTAGAGGTGTGTTTGCATGTGTTTGACAGACGTGTATGTTTGTGTGGGATATGGAATCCATTATGAACAGGATGTTCCTGTCCAGGTTGAACATGTTCAACTGTGTTTTATGAAGAAGTTGTGAGCGCAGGATGTTTTTAACATGTTGCTCTGCAGCTGCTAGAATAGTCTGGGTGGTTGCAAGGTGTTTTCATCACGTTTGGCATCCTTGTGATATTTTTCCAACTGGCTTACCATTAGTTTATTAAATATTATGTAGATATAGATATAAAATATATCATAATTACATAATAAATAGAAAATAAATACTAATTTTTAAAATTATATATATATATATATATATATATATATGCTACAAGCTTATAACACGCATTTGAAAAAGCAACACACACATTATAACATGTTTTTACTCTACAACATTCACAATACAACAGTTGAGTGTTTGAAATAACTTCCTTTTGTGATCTGCAAGTGGCTTCTTATCACAGAATAAGGGAGAAAATAAGAAAATACATTCTATACTGTAATCAAGATATATTATATTTATAATATTTTGGGTAAAAATAATAACAAGCGATGTCCGACTTTGGAAACTATATCTGTCCTTAAATATGAAGAGGTCCCGGAGAAGAGGGCGGAGCTTCAAGAGCGCAAGCTGCTGCATTAGCAGTGCTAGCCTTTGCAAATAAACATTCCACTATTAGTACAAGCCTGTTATCTTTACAGAAAACAACTCGGTTTCAAAGTCAGTCATCTGATTGTACTGTGCATAATAAATTCACGTTTATGAATTACACAGATGGGGAGCACGGCAGGATAAAAATAACAACATAGCTGGTCTCATGGTGCATGGCATGCTATCACAAACTTTATAAGTCCCACTCGTGATTATGAGCTCAACAAACTCAAGCGATCGACTCCCATTGCTTTCATATGCAACTTTTAACTACCACATTACTCTTCACGATCATTCATGAAGACAGCACCAGTGAGAACAGACAGAGACAATGGTAGCTTTAGCATCATTAGCCTTCAGAAGGGCATTTTGGAAAACAAACGTGTGATACTTACTTTGTCTGGAGCTGACGTTCACGCACAAAGCGTTGGTATTGATTCCTACACGTATTGGGGACTTTAGCGATTTTTTTCCAGGAGATTTCCTTAGACAATGAAGCTTAACCACAGTGTCCTCAGCTGCTCAGATGAGGGCAGATTATGGCGACTCCTACGTTCGTTAGCGCATCCCAAAACACAACACTTGAAAAGCCTCTTTGGAGCTGACATTGTATATCTCCAGCAGCTACAGTGATCAGTAACGTTAATGGCGGAGGCGGACGCAACTTCTCACTCAGGGCTGTGTCTCTGCTTATAGGGCAGCGTCACTAATGGGCGGGACGTGTTCCCCTCAGTGACGTGCAGAGAGGGAGAATCTGAAACAGCTCGTCCTGAGAGACTGTTTATTATTTTATTAGATTATAAATAAAGGAGTGGGTGGATTTTTACCATTATAGGCTGGTGTTTTCACACACTGCAGCCACGCAACTGTGTTCAAACACCTTATAAAAGTGATTTTTGCATAATAGGTCCCCTTTAACGCCTCTGTTTTTTCAGAATTTAGCAGTAAGAAATTACTAGTCATTCAGTTTTTTATCATCACAAGCAATGTCGAAATTCGAAAATGAATGGCTCTTTTGATCTGGTTTTTGCTAGTGAATCGCTTGAACTGAATGATCGAAGTCTTGAGTTTGAATCAATCGAAGCGGCTCCAGCGTAAATGACTCACTCAATAGATTCGGTTTGTCTGTTCCTCCGCTTTTCACGTCTTCAGCCGCGTTTATAAGACACCGTCACTAGCGTCTACTACTACTTGATGGCTAGTTTTATGAAACTAAGTGAAATAAGCAAAAAAAGTGTGATGTTTACAAATAAAATACCAATATTTCATTCCAAAGGTAACATTCAACACAAATCTACGAACATATACAGATGAGGTAGCTAACCGGTTTACTGCTAACTAATGAAACACTCCATTAATATGACGAGCTGAACCTCAAAATACATGTTAGATGGAAACATTGTGCATTATGATCGAGTTTGTGGCTTAATTCACGCACATTTGATTGACAGATAAACCACACATTTCAGTGTTGTGTTTTATTTTATATTTATTCTAACAGGAAGGCAATTTCACCCATTTACAGACAGCGCTAATGATTGTCTATAAAATTATCATGTCTAAATTAATTAATAAAAAAGCACCCAAGAACTTTATATACTCAAACAAAAAGATCAATTTTTTATATCAAATGAATGAATCAGTCTGACATCAGTGTAAAACTCATTATGAAACAGTTAATACAACTTGAAGTGTATTTAAATGTATTTTTATGTATAAAAAGATTATATTATGGTTTATTATGTTTACATGTTTTTATTATGTTTATGCGATTATATTATGAATAAAAAGGTTATATTTTCATGACATTGTTTTTGTAATGAATGGGCCTATATTTTTTGGGAGATTCTTATTTTAATAATCTTCTTTTATTTTATAATATAATATTTATTTGTTTCTTTGTATTCTCAAACTTAGTCTTGAGGAGTTTTCATTTAAAAAATGTCCATCAGCAAAGATGTATAATTTTCAACTAATGGCAACACTGCTGGATATTTATGTAATTGCACTTTGTGACAATTAGCCCCTGTCTCATTTACTTTTTCAAAAAATCCAAAACATTCAATTTTATTCACAAAATATGTTTAATTCCACAAATGATTCATTGTTTTCACCTGCTGTGGCTGGTGGGCAGTTATTGTTATTCCTCTCACGGCCGCATGAGGGCGTCATATCACTTTTGATTTGTGCCCTGATGACATTTACTTGGACATTAGCAGACGCTTTAATGCAAAGCCTTCATTCAGTCCTTGATTAAATATTGTCTGAAGGACATACTTTAAACGATGAAGATGTTATAAACATTATACTGTGTATGTAAACCATTGTGATAACTATAATTTTGAAGCTGGATAATGAACAGTACACCCAAAACATCATGTGAATGCATTTCTAAATGAAGTATACAGTTTTAATCTTTAAAATATCAACCCCCGGTTTCACAGACAAGGCTTAAGCCTAGTTCTAGACTAAAATGTAAATCTGAGCTGTTTCGACTGAAGGAAACTTGCACTGACTGATCTTAAAACATGTCAGTGCCTTTGTTTTGTCTTAAGATACACACCAGTGATGTTTTTTTTAAAGGCATGTTTATAAAACTTACTTAATTGTCTCAATTGAACTATGGCCTATTCCTGGCTTAGGCTAAGGCCAGTCTATGAAACCAGGCCCAAGTTTACTTAAGTAAAAATCAGTGTTTGGAGTCATATTTCACCCCTATATTTAGCTTGGCATTTTACATTCTATTGTCATAAGACAAGGAAATATTGTTGCGCTCAGATGAAGGCTAATTATAAGTCCAGGTGCGTAAAAACCAATAAATTATAAAGGAGACTGTAGATGGTTCGCACTCTGAAAAACTAGACAAAGTCCATTCTATTGTCATGAAATTAATGAAGAGAAAAAAAAAAAAAAAACTACATTTTGACTTTGGATAAGCCTTTTTCTGCTAGATGCACCTGTGAACTGAACAGGCAGATTTATCCAGCACATGTTAAAGAGGATCAGAGCTGATTTCAGCATGACAGTCAGACACTGCATGTGTTATATAATCACCAGAGAGAGAGAGAGAGAGAGATGAGGGAGGGATGGAGGGAGGAGTCGTGTTTCCAGCGTGTGTGTTTGTGTTTGACTCACAGACTCAACAGCAGCAGCAGATGTGTGTCATTTACCCTCTCTGTCTTTCTCCTCTAGTTTCCTTTCATTAGTTCGGCAGCAGAAGATTATTCTGGGATCATCTGGAGCTCCAAAAGAGCAGATCTTCATGACCAAAGTTAAGGTAAGAAGACTGACATGAGAGTTTGAATGAAGATGCTGGGTAGAAATGGGCAGGAACTAGTTGAGTCTACGGCTGAGAGCAAGATTCCCATGGAAAATGTAAAGAAAACATGGAAATTAATAAATAAAAATGTTATTTTTATAATGAATTTTTTTTTTTGCACAATTATGAATACAAATATATTTTTAATATCTTGTTTTTAATAATGAATATATATTTTTATAATATATATTTTTCAAGTCTTATATTTTAATGTTTTTTTCATGAATAAAAAGATTACAGTATGATCTAGTACAAATATATTATGAAATTATATTATGGATAAAATGTTGATAAAATCATGTTATGATATTTTTTCTTAATATGCTAGAAATACATATTTTTTATTTACTGCACAATGAGATTATATTATGACTAAAAAGATTATATTTTATGACCTTATTTTATAATGAATATATTTTACAATGCATATTTTTATTTACTTCACAATATCACCAATTAAATCCTTATTTATCTTGACAAATTATGCACAATATCCTTAGAAAGAAGACCAAAGCTGTATATTTGACTTTACTTTATGTACACTTTCATAGTAAAAAATATTTAACCACCAACATTTTCTTGTTTTAACCATGCAGCACAGAATTTTACTATATTAATGCTTAAAACAAATAAAAATAATTTCTTAATTGGGTAAGAAAATAAACCGAATTTTACTAGTAAACCAAATAAAAAATACTGATTAAAAAGTGCCCCCTTTTCTTTTTTGCAAGTATTTAAACAAACAACTGGGAATGTGTGTGAATCTTTTCTCTTTCCTCCAATGCTCTAGTTCACATAAGTGAGTTAAATAATGATGGCTGTGCATTCAGTGGTGCTCATGTTGTCTTTAAATGAAGATATTAATATAATTCACTTCCCTTCTTGAGCAGAGGGTGCGGATGGATTCCCATTGTGTTTGAATCCCAGAAGATTCGGTTCGAGTCAGAGTGTGCGTGTGTTTGAGAGCAAAAGAAGGAAACACACGGCGGCAAAGCAGGAATTGAGCTGAAACAATAGCAAACAATGAAACGCAACTGACTGAAACACAAACCACAGGATGAGAGAATCACACAAGAATGTTTTTAAATGTGTCATTTTGCATTTCCATGTGATCATGTTAGTCAGGTTAGACTTATAAAGGGGCGAGAAACATTCACTCTGTGCTTCTCTTCATCCACTATATAGGGTGCATGAGGCTGAAGAAGATTATATGTAGCAGATCTTTCTTCTGCAAATCCTCCAACTCATTAAATCGAGTTACACAATCTTGGCCGTCCGCACAAACGCAACGTCACCCGCTTGAGAGAGAGAGAGCGGCGCGAGGGAAAATGGGTCATGTTCTCTGTTCGATCGCTGACGTTAGAACATGTGGGATGTGGCAGCTGTCAGACTCTGAATCCCGTTATAAACCTCAGACGCATTCATTAAACAGAAACCTGCAAGAATTGTTAACCTGAGCACTCATGATGGGAAAAAAATAATCCTTCTCTGGGATTAAACGTGAAAAGTGTGTCACTATAAATAGATTATATGCGTGTTATTGGCGCTGCTGGTTTAGTCTGTGTAACCAGTGATTTCTGGCTGTGTTTGTTTGTAGATGTCGTGGCACTCTACGTACAGAAGCTCAAAGTTCCGGCATGTTTATGGAAAAGCGGGAAGCAGGGAGCAGTGTTACGAGGGAATTCCCATCACTCACAGCGTTCACGACAACCACTTCTGTGCCGTTAACCCCAAATTCCTCGCGGTGGTCATTGAGAGCGCAGGAGGAGGAGCGTTCCTCGTTATCCCGCTCCATAAGGTAGAGATAAGAACTGATCATTCACCTCTGCTTACCAAAACAAACTACCAGTAGTCAACATTTGAAGTGGATCAAAACCTTTCATCAAAGTTGTTCTAAAACCAAAACAATACCCGTTCTTGTCTTAGGACAACTTTGATGAATTTTTGATCCATTTCAAATGTTGACTACTGTAGTTTATACAACAAATGAAGCATACTGTGCACACTCAAACAAACAATCTTGATTAGTTTAACCAACTAATCAACTAAGCATAACCATAGTGTACATACTAAAAGAAACACTAATTTAACAACTGTGCAATTAAAGCATAACCATACTGTTCATACTAAAACTAACTAGTTTAACTATACAATCAATTAAAGTGTAGCTGTATTGTGCATACTAAAACAAACTAGTTTAACCAACTATTCAGCTGAAGCTTAACCATACTGTACAAGTACATACTAAAACAAACAAGTTTAACTAGACTAACCCACTGTGCAACTGAAGCATAACCATACTGTGCATACTAAAACAATCTAGTTTAACCTTCCAGTCAATTAAAGTGTAACTGTATTTTGCATACTAAAACTAGCTAAACCAGCTATTTATCTGAAACATAACCACAACCATGACCATAAGTTCAACCATCCAATCGTTAAAGCACATTCATACTATTCATACTAAAAGTAACTAGTTTAACCAATGAGTTAACATGAAATCACACTGTGCATTTGCAAACAAACTAGTGTAACCAAACAAAGTGAAATCATACTGTGAATAGTAAAACAAACTAGCTTAGCCAACTTTTCAAATGAAGCATAACCATACTGTGCATACTGAAACAAAACTATTTTAACCAACTTTTCATCTGACACATAAAAATACTGTGCATACTAAAACTAGTTTAACCAACCAATCAGTTACAGCAAAGTCATAATGTGCATACTAAAAGAAACTTATTTAACCAGTCAATCAAAGTGAAATAATACTGTGAACATGAAAACAAACTAGTTTAACCAAACTATTCAACTGAAGCATAACCACACTGTTCACACTAAAATAAACTAGTTTAACCAATTATTCATCTGAAACAAAAAATATACTGTGCATACCAAAATTAGTTTAACCATCCAGTCAGGAAAACATAGTCATTCTGTGCATATGAAAACTAATTAGTTTAACCAACTTTCAAACTGAAATATAACTGTACTGTGCATACTAAAACAAACTAGTTTGACCAACTATCCAACTGAAGCATAACCATACTAAAACAAACCAGTTTAACCAACTTTTCACCTGAAGCAAAAATGTACTATGCACAACTAATCTAGTTTAACCAACCAATTAAAGTTAAGTTATAATGTGCATGCTAAAAGAAACTAGTTTAACCAATCAATTAAAGAGGAGTCATAATGTGCATACTGAAACAAACTAGATTAACCAACTTTCCAAATGAAGCATAACCATACTGTGTATACTGAAACAAACCAGTTGAAACAACTATCCAACTGAAGCATAACCGTACTCTGCATACTAAAACAAACTAGTTTAACCACCAATTAAGGCAAAGACATAATGTGCATACTGAAACAAACTAGTTTAACCAACTATCCAACTAACACATAACAGCACTGTGCATAAAACAAACTAGTTTAATCATTCAATCAGTTAAAGTGTAGTTGTAGTCTTCATACTAAAACTAATTTAATCAACCAAGTGAAGTGTAATCATACTGTGTGCATAGTAAAAAACAAATAAACAAAACAAAACAAAACAAAAAACCTAGACTAAATCAAACTAGCTTAACCAACTATCCACCTGAAGCATACCTGTGCATAGCAAACGACTAGTTTAAGCAACCAAGTGAAGCATCATACTGTGCCTACTTAAACTAGCCATCCAACCTATCATAACTATTCTGTAAATACTAAGTAATCTGACCAACCAATTTAAGTATAACTATTTTCTACATACGAAAAAAAGTTTAACCATTAGATGATTTAAAGAATAACCATAGTGTGCATGCTAAAACAAACTAATTTAACTCAGCAAGTGAAGTAAAATCATACTGTGCATACTTAAACTAGTACTATACTGTAACCATACTGTAAATGCTAAAATTAAGTAATGCAACCAACCAATTGGTGCATAGTAATTTTGTAAGTTATAGAACAAACTGTTTTAACTATCAGATTAACTACAGAATAACCATACTGTATATACTGAAACAAACTAGTTTAATCCAAGCATTGGGCGCATAACCATTCAATATATACTCAAAAGTACTAATTTATCCATTCATCCAATGAAAGCATATCTGTACTATGCACACTAGAACAAACTGGTGTAAGGTTTTGGTCTCAATACTATCACAGTAAAGTTGTTTAACCAGTGATCATGTGCAAATGCAACTAGAGACAGTAGTAATCCATAAGCGTGTGTGTTCAGACACGTGTGTTCAGCGTTTGGAGGATGTATTGATATCAGTGTCTCTCTGGGAGAGAGAGATGGAGAGACGTGTGACTGGTACAGACGCTCAATCAGCCCTCTGTTAGACTTCTGATACTAGTTAGTTCAGTCCTCATTCGCACACAAACTCTGCTGAGTCAAAACCACATCAGAAGTGTGTTTTATGAAACTAAAGATGCTGTAGTGAATTAAACAATTTACTTTCAGCAAATGTATACTAGTTGAGGTAGTTTGGCGGCTTAGATTTCTGTGGATCCAGAACGAATAGTTTGTAGTGCCACCTTCTGGTAGAAATAAGAACATAAATAGAGAGAAATTAAAAGAATATTAAAGTTATTGTAGGGTGACAAAAAAAATACAGTTTAGTTAACACATAGTGGGGAATGTTGTCACATTATATGGGGTAAGTTGTCGTAGTAGTTACACAGTAGTCTCAAGAAAGTTGAGAAGAATACCTTTTTTTGTAAAAATGCAATACCATGCCTTCTGCAGCATATATGTATTAAAATGTTTTATTGGCTATTTGGTTTTTCAACAAAATTTATACCGTAAAACAAGTATGAAACATGAAATAATGCTTGAAATGCATAAATTAAAATATGGCGTGCAATAAATAAATAAATAAATTAAAGAAAATACTGATTTCTCACTTTAATGTATAAAGTACATATTTCTATTTAATATTTATTTAAATGGATAAATATTCTAAATATTATTTAGCTTTAATTTATTTTTCAGTAACTTTAGTACTTCAGTAAGTTTCCAAGGCCATGTTTCTAATTTTATTTTTTAATTTTTCTAATGTTTCTAAAATAAATGTTTCATTTTTAATTATTTTTTATAATTTTAAAATAATTTTATTTTTCATTATTTTTTCAAATTAATTTTTCATCTAATATTTATATTTTAGTTTAGCTTTATTTAAATAAATGAAAACTATTTAAATATTTTTGACCTTACTTTAATAAGTTCAAAATTTTACAGCCTATAAAACCTATGTGACAATATGTCAGTGTTGTGTTATTATGTTCACTTTTTACCTCACCAATAAAAATAGCATATGAGATTGGAATTTTAGTTAGGAAGGTAAAATTAACTCGATGTTACCAACATACAACACCACTGCTAGAGAAAACGTTTGACTACTGAGATTCAGACAACTTTCCAGTGTGACAACTAGCCCCGGTCTAAATAAGAGCTTATTTTCTCTCAGCCGGGGCGAATAGACCCTCATCACCCAAAGGTCTGCGGCCACCAGGGCAGCGTGATGGACATCAAATGGAGTCCGTTCATGGACAACATCATCGCGTCCAGCTCCGAGGACTGTACGGTGAGAAACTAACCGGTTAACTGTGATGATGATGGTGATCACATCAACACCAATGCAGCCGTGACCTTTGACCTCCAGGTGAGAATCTGGCAGATTCCTGACGGCGGTCTGAGGAGGAACATGACCGAAGCTCTGATGATCCTGATTGGTCACAGCCGGAGGGCGGGGCTTATCGAGTGGCATCCCACCTGCAGCGGCATCCTGCTCAGCGCCGGATACGACTGCAAGGTAACCACGGCAACCAGAACTAACTCTAGCTAACCCGCAGTGACCTGAATGACAAACCCATGATGTTACAGATTCTGATCTGGAACCTGGAGGAGGGCGTGGCCGTGAAGATGATTGACAGCCATCCAGACGTCATCCTCTGTATGTCCTTCAACACTGATGGAAGTTTACTGGCCACCAGCTGTAAGGATAAAAAACTGCGCATTATTGATCCACGTTCAGGGAAAGTGCTTCAGGTGAGAGCAGACGTCATGTACTGCAAACCATATGTATTTGGAAATAAATGTTGTTTTTGTATTATTCTGATTTGATGTAATTGAATTACAATTTATATATATATATATATATATATATATATATATATATATATATATATATTTAAATTGGCAATTATATAATATAATATGTAATTTCTCTTGTACATTATTTATATTAATTTATATTATAATTTTATTTATAATAAATAAATATTAGTTTAAATAAAAAATTCAATTTAATATTTTTACTTTGTTTTTATATACATATTTGAACTGTACATTATATTTGAACCAAACATGTTTGTTGGAGTAAATATATATTGAGTAAATATAGTTGAAAAAAAAATTATTCTTTCAATATTCTGATATGGTGTCGCTGAATTATAATTTTTATATTTGTTTATAAAATATATAAAAAGTATAAAAAATATGTTTAATTTAAACATTTATTTTTAGATTTATATTTTAACTGTAGCTTACAATATATTTAACTGTATATGTTTGTTTAATTAAATATATATATAGAGAGAGTTGAAAAAGTTCTTTTGCATTATTCTGCTTTGGTATCACTGAATATATATATATATATATATATATATATATATGTTTTTATAACAAATATATACAAATAAATATTTCTATTTAAATAAACTTCTATTACGTTTTTAGATGTATATAGTAACTGTACATTATATTTTAACTGAACATGTTATTCATGTTTGTTAATGTAGATTTTGTTAGAAATAAATGATATTTTTGCAGTATTCTGATTTGGTGAATTGTAACTTTTTATATAATTATAATAAATATAAAACCTTTTTTATATCTTGTATTTTATTTTTAGATTCATATTTAACTATATGTTATGCTTAACTGTACATGCTTGTTTAATGAAATATCATTTGTTGGGAATAAATGTTATCTTTGCATCATTCCAATTTGGTCTCATGAAAAGAACAAATATTATTAACAGTTATTATAAATATATATATATATATATTTGTATTTTGTATTTGAACTGAACCTGTTTGTTTAATTCTATATAATGTGAGCAGGAAGCAGACTGTAAAAGCACCAGAGTGAACCGTGTGGTGTTTCTGGGTAATCTGAAGCGTGTCCTCACCACAGGCGTCTCCAGGTGGAACACTAGACAGATTGCATTGTGGGATCAGGTAGGGTCTAAACTCTTTAATGCCCCCAGGCCGACTAGAATAAGTCAACAGATTCCTTCAGACATGTGTGTGAACACGCAGGAGGATCTGTCCGCTCCCATCACAGAGGAGGAGATCGACGGGCTGTCCGGTGTCCTCTTCCCCTTCTACGACGCTGACACACACATGATTTATCTGGCCGGGAAGGTGAGCGAATCTCCATTAAGACAATCTGAATCGTGCAGAACTGTGGGTAATCTCGAGCTCGTTTCATCCACAGGGAGACGGAAACGTCAGGTATTACGAGGTGAGTGCTGAGAAACCCTTCCTGCAGTTCCTGATGGAGTTCAGATCGCCGGCTCCGCAGAAGGGGCTGGGTGAGTTACTGTCGCCAAAAACATTAACTAATCACCAGTTAAATTCCATCACTCTTGATGCAAAGTTCAATATCAAGGCAAAAAAAATCATATACTAATGGATACATTTATTTGATTTTATAATCGAATTGGTTTTGTATTGAAATAGTATAAATATTAATAAACTAAATTATATGGTGTTTCCCAATTTTTCAAGCATTGCTTCAGTTATTATTGAGTAAAATTAAATTACAATAAAATCTATAAGGAAAAGAATACATAAAAACAGCAGAAGCATTTTTGAAAATTTTGGGGGAAAACCCCCAAAATAAGATACGTGAATAGCCAAATAAAATGAATGAATAAAATTACTTTAAGTAAAATAAAATATATAACATATACTTACACACATACATATATATATATATATATATATATATATAGTGGCGGGAGGAGCAAACGACAGACACAGTGGGTGTGGCGTCAGGCCTCGGAGAGGCTTTTATTAAACAAAAATATCAAAAAAAAAGTGTCCAGGGGGGAAAAAAGTGTCCAAATAAACGGGGAATCTGGTGTCCTCGTTGTGCTGCAGGGTTTTTGAAGGAGGGCAGTGTTCAGGAAGGAAGGGTCCAGGTAAGGGGCGGAGTCCGGTGGCCGCACGCGCTTCCCTCTCGGGGCCGGGGCGCGAGTGGCGGCGGCTTCGTCCATCTTCTGGCCGCGGCACTTCCGGGGGACTCGACGGCCCGGCATCCTGGCCCGTCAGCCGTCTAACGGGTGCTGGCTTTCAACCGGACTACGGGTCCGGCAGCTCACATCTCCGGTGGTGCGGGAATCCCTCAACGCTCCCTTCCTGGACCCACGAGGACACCAGCGTGCATGCACGGGGAAGAGACCGGTCTCTCGAGGAGAGGCGCTCTCGGCATTTAAACGGCGGCGGTGATGAGGCCCTATTCGATTCAGGTGTGAATTCGATTCACCTGTCCATCTTCAGCGCCCCTCCTCTCACACGCCCACTCCCGTCGGGAGCCTGGTGAAGGGCGACGAATAAGGGCCGGGGTGGTGATGATATTAAAAGGGGGAGGCAGCCGACTCGTCACAATATATATATATATATATATATATAGTACAGTCACGTGAAAAACTTAGGACACTCTATTGAATTCCATGCTTTTCTGTATCAGGACATAATAAAAAAATTTCTGGTCCTCGGCAGGTCTTAGAATTTGGAAAATAAAACCTCAGATGAACAACATCATATGACATATCACATCGTGTCATTATTTATTTAACAAAACTAAAGCCAAGATGGAAAAGCCACGTGTGACAAAGTTAAGACACCCTGTGATTCTATTGCCTGAAGATCCACTTTTAGCAGCAATAACTTGAAGTAATCATTTTCTGTATGACTTTACCAGTCTCACACGTCATTCTGGAGGAGTTTTTGCCTCATCTTCTGTACAGCGTTGCTGTTTATTGAGGTTTGTGGGCATTTGTTTATGCACAGCTCTTACCACAGAATTTCAGTCAGGATGAGGTCTGGACTTTGATTTGCTGCTGTGCTTGGGATCATTGTCCTGTTGCATCACCCAATTTTAGCCCAACTTTAGCTGTCGGACAGATGGCCTCACATTAGACTCTAGAATACTCTGGTATACAGAGGAGTTCACTGTTGACTCAATGCCTGTGAGGTGCCCAGGTCCTGTGGCTACAAAACAAGCCCAAAATCCCCAGCCCTCCTCCAGCATCTTTTGGTATGAGGTGTTTGTGCTGATATGCTCTTTTGGTTTTCACCAAATGTGGCTCTGTGCATTATGGCCAAAATCATCTCCACTTTGGTCTCGTCTGTTCAAAGGACATTGTTCTAGAAGGCTTATGGTTTGTTCAAATGCAACTTTGCAAAGTTAAACCATGCTGCCATGTTTTTTAGATAGAGGAGGTTTTCTAGAGGCAAGCCTTCCAAACGTGCCATACTTATCCCATATTTTTCTAATTGTACCGTCATGAAGTTTATGATTTAACATGTTAACTGAGGCCTGTGGAGTCTGCGGTAAAGTTCTTGGGTTGTCTGCCATTTCTCTGAGCGTTACACAGTCTGATCTTGGGGTGACTTTGCTGGGACGTCCACTCCTGGGAGGATTGGTGTCTGTCTTGAATGTCTTCTACTTGTGAATAATCTTCCTCACTGTAGAATGATGCACTTCAGATTGTTGTTACTCCTCCCAGATTGATGGCAGCAACAGTTGCTGATGTCTTTCCTCTTTGGCACTGTGTTAACACACACCTGAAGGCTCCAGACCAGCAAACTGCTAAATCTTCTGCTTTTATAGAGGTGCTCGCACTTGCTGATGATCAGTTTATCAAAGGCATTTGATTAGTAGTGCATGACCATTACTTACACTCTTAAGTCCTTTGTTAACAGTAAGTGTACTAACATTGTCACACACGACTTTTCCATTTTGGCTTTATTTTTGTTAAATAAATAATGATATGGTCCAATGTCATGTGTTGTTGTTCATCTGAGGTTTTATTTTCCAAATTTTAAGACCTGCCAAGGACAATATAATGTTTTATTATGTCCTGATACAGAAAAGCATGGAATTCAATTGGGTGTCCTAACTTTTTCACATGACTGTATAAAAAAATATTTTTATAATATAACTAAATTAAATTATATGGTGTTTTCCAATTATTAAACATTGTTTCAAGTTTTTGAAGTTATTATTTAAGTAAAATAATATTATTTAAAAAATCTACAAGAAATAGAACAAATAAAAAATAGTATTTTTGAAAATAAATGTAAAAATAGAAAATAGAAAAGTAGCCAAATAACATAAAACTAATAAAATGACTATTATATTGCACATTTCTTTTACAATTTAATTGTAATAATTTAATTGTATATTAATATTGAAATATTAGTATAAACTCAATTAAATTATATGGTGTTTCCCAACTGCTTCAGGTTTTTAAAGTTATTATTGAAGTAAAATAAAATTACAATAACAGTTACAAGAAATACAACAATAGAAGTAGTTTTGAAACTAAACAGAAAAAATGGTAACATAAAATGTAAAATAAAATACAGAAATAGTCAAATAAAATTAAAAATTACTTATATTACACATTTTTTGTTTTATTATTTTATTTTAGATTTGAATTAGTTTATTTAATACTGAAATATTAGTAAACATATTAAGAAACTTAATTATACGATATGGCCTTTTCCAATTATTCAAACATTGTTTCAGGTTTTTCAAGTTATTATTGAAGTAAAATAGAATTACAATAAAATCTATAAGAAACAGAACCAATAAAAACAATATAAACATAAAAAATAGAAAAAAATAAAATAAAATAGAATACCAAAGTAGCCATATAAAAATTTTTTAAATGAATAAAAATGGCTTGTATTACACAAACTTCTTTTTTTCTTCAAAAACGAAGGAAAAGGTAAGTTGTCGTTGAATGAGTCTGATCTGATGTTGGTGTGCAGGAGTGATGGCCAAACGCGGCGTGGATGTGAGCGAGTGTGAGATCTTCAGGTTTTATAAGCTGGTGACTCTGAAAGGTCTGGTGGAGCCCGTTTCCATGATCGTCCCGCGCAGGGTGAGCAAAACAAAAATCAAATCAGACACTTCTCTGTGTGAAACAAATCATGTCAAGTGGGTATATTCCAAGTCTTACTGCCACTAACAGACTGAAATCAAGCCATTATGCACTGAAAAATCATATCTTCTGTAATTTTGTGTGTTTTACATATTATCTGCAGTCTGAGACGTATCAGGAGGATATTTTCCCCATGACGGCGGGCACAGAATCGGCCCTGTCGGCTGCTGAGTGGCTCGGTGGGATTGACAGAGGTGACATCTACATCTTCATGTATTTTAAGAAATAAATGCATAAATGAACATAAAGCTGAATTGATTAATGTGTCTGATCTGTGTGTAATGTCATCTCTGTGTGTGTATTTGTACAGGGCCGCTGCTGATTTCTCTTAAAGAAGCTTATAAACGTCCAAATCCAGCAGGTCTCAGAGCATCTAAACGGGACAGACGGACGGTGAAGGGCATCGACCTGCTGGAGAATATTTCACCAAACACAGACAAAGAGGTGTGTGTGTGTTATTGTTGGAGATTTTTACATTTTTATGAAAGAAGTCTCTTCTGCTCACCAAGGCTGCATTTATTTGATCAAAAATTCAGTAAAATCAGTAAAATTGTGATTTTTTTTTTAAATATTTGAATATATTTTAAATGTAACTTATTTCTGTGATGCAAAGCTGAATTTTCAGCATCATTACGCCAGTCTTCAGTGTCACATGATCCTTCAGAAATCATTTTAATATGCTGATTTTCTGCTGCTTTTTTTCTTCCATGTGATAAAACCTATTAATACATATTTATTGGGAAAATGAAGCTTTCTGAGGTGAAAAAATGCATTAAAGTGGTTCAAACCTTTCTGCACACTTTACTGCCATCTGATGATGAAACAGATGAAGCGCATCTACAGCTGTGCCTCATTACAGCAGCTGCTTTCACATCTGGTTTCTGTGCTTGGACAACTTGGTACTTGATATTAAAGCTTTTGTTCTGTGCAATTTTTAAATTAACCAAGTAAATAAGCAAGTATCATGTGGGCTTATGCAAAAACTGTAACTGATATTCAAACATAAAGTAAATGGACTTTTATAGCTACACTGCAAAAAATGCTTTTCTTTCTTAGATTTTTTTGTCTTGTTTCCAGCCAAAATACCTAAAAATTCTTAAATCAAGAAGGATTTTCTAGACAAGTAAAAATTATTGTCTTGTTTTCAGCAAAAATAAGTCAAAATTAAGTGAGTTTTTGCC
>JAFVLL020037595.1:0-30780 GCA_021397915.2 Tor tambroides | reverse complement strand
CTTTAGCACTCTTACACCAAGTTTGTTTGGGTGGAGGCCATCCAGTTTAAACAGTTGTCTGTGGCCCCAGAAAATATTGAAGTTGTCGATGAAGTTGACTCCTTTTGTACTGCAGGTTCTTTGTAGCCATGTATTCAGCCCAAGCAACCGTGAAAACATGTTAGTTCCCCTTGCTGGGAGTGGTCCACTGATGAACGACTGAACTTCAAGTCTTTGAAGAGTTTCAAAGAGTTCACTGAAATCCTTCTTAAGGATTTATCACTGATAAATCACTGAATTTTACTCTGCTATTCAGACTCATTTACTCTGATACACCCATTTCTCCCTTTCTCACTTACCTTCTCTCGGACCAGAATGGCGGAGCACTGTAGTGGAACGCCCATCATCTTGTGCGGGTTCCATGTGACGGAGTTTGCTCTGCAGAAACAACACTGATCAGAACACGCCGTTCACACATGTGTAGTTAATTATAGAGATATGAACATAGTAGAGTATGTGCTCTAGCAACCATTATAACATTTAGAGATGTGAAGTTCTCATTATGTTTTAGTTTTATGTTGTTTGCACAGCAAAAATAAAAAATGTAGTCAGCTGCATGAACAATGTTTTTGGATAATTAATTGCATGTTAACTGCAATTAACTTGAGAAAATGCATAAAAAACATGAAACATTTAATTTGACATTATTACAAAAGTGCAGTTTTTAAAAAGAGTCTTAAGTGGGTTAAGAAAGTCATGTAAGCATACTCTCTTAAGTATACTTCGTGTCTTTTTATTTCATTAATATTGTCTGCATGTACAGTTTTTTTTAAAATATACATTTAAGAGTTGAAGTATACAACAAGTAGACATTTAATACAATTAAGTAATTCCCCCTTTTCATCAAACCACTTAGAACAATTATGTGAATGTTATGTCACCCACATAACATTCATGAAGCAAGCTGATAAGTTTTATAATATGTCTCTCCTCTTTTTAGACCAACCCTTTGGCCCTGGAGCGTAAATGTACCATACCTCTCAACGCCATTCAGCTTGTGTCTGTGTTTTCTAGACATCAGCAAACCTCCACCCCACGCTCCCTTCAAAAACACATTCACACCGTCAGTTCCAATAAGCTTATTCACAGCGTTTCACCATAATAAGTCTGTTAAAGTAAATAATCACAAACGTACATCCACATGAAGCCACATGTTGTATTTCTCACAGATGTCAGCAATCTCATTGATTGGATCAAAGGCTCCATACACTGTAGATCCAGCGGTAGCATTCACAAACATTGGCATAAACCCCTGGACAGCAGAGACACACCAAAACCATTTCACCAGATAACATAAATCAGAGTCGCTCAAAACTAAATCCTTCAAACTAAACTCATGAAATGCTTCTGAAACAAAAATGGGCTTAAAGGATCCAAATTTATTTAAATGAACCCCATGCGCTGCTCAGCATCTTAATGGGCCAGTACTGAGATCCTATGTTCTGATGTCTTTTAGATACATCATTCATGTTTGATCAACTCCACTATGTTTTCTAATAGTGATATTAAAGGAATGTTGCCGTTTCAATACAGGTTTAGCTTTAGAAGTCCAATGTGCTCACAATCAAAGTCTGCAGTGCAAGGAATTAAGGGTGTAAAGGCAGGAAAGTGCATTTTGTATTTTTCTCAAGCACGATTAATTCTTCCTTACAAAACTGTGTGTTATCTGAGCTGTAAAATCTTTAAAAAAAAAAAATAGATGAAAACAGACTGATTATGCATTATTGTCTTCATTTTTGCTTATTGTTAGAAAAAATGGCTGTGTTTGAAGGTTTTACATGGTTGTGACCAAAATTTCAAGACTGGATTGAACTTTATACAAAGATTAGAAATTTAAACACAGTCGTCTCATATAATGTTGAAGTCTTTTGGTTAGAGTTGAAGAGTTTACTCACCTTCTGTTTGGCATCAATGACTTTGGCCTCCAGATCAGCCGGAATCACTCTGCCTCTAACAAAGACACGCAAATGTAACATACTCTCATTGAGGAGACAGTCCACACACACAGCACAAACACAGAAAGAGCCTTCACTTACCTCTCATCTGTCTTCAGCAAGATCAGATTCTCTGTGCCAAAACCCAGCACTGCACTGGCCTTCTTTATAGAGTAGTGACTCTGGGAACAACATTGTATTGGACTTGTAAGAGTATGGTGGTTTGTACATTTATAATTACCTTCAAAGCTTCAAAACTGACAGACATGACCCATAAAAGATACACCATCTAGTATAGCTCTCACATTTTATTTGCATTTTCATGCATTCAAATATGGTACATCAAGATCTGCAGCAAAAATCAAAACGTTTACAGTGAATAATGGGTTTAATTTCAGTCTTTTGATCTCACAAAAAAGCTATATGTGACCCTGGACTGCAAAACCAGTCATAAGGGTCTTTTTTTTTTTATTGAGATTTATACTTCATCTGAAATAAGCTTTCCATTGATGTGTGGTTTGTTAGGATAGGACAATATTTGGCTGAGATACAATTATTTGAAAATCTGGAATCTGAGGGTGCCAAAAATATCAAAACACTGAGAAAATCGCCTTTAAAGTTGTCCAAATGAAGTTCTTAGCAACGCATATTACTAATCAAAAATTAATTTGATATATTTACAGTAGGAAATTTACAAAATATCTTCATGGAACATGATCTTTAATTAATATCAATTGGCATAAAAGAAAAATCGATAATTTTGCTACTTATGACTGGTTTTGTGGTCAATGGTCACATATGGTTTCAGAAGACTTATAATATTATGCACAATTTGTATGGACTACTTTATGGTGCTTGTTTTGTCAGTTTTGGAGTTCACTGCATTCATTATATGAAGAGACACCAAAGTATTCTGTAAGTGCAAAACATTTTTTATGGGTTTCAGAAAGAAAATCATACGGATGAATAAATGACAGAATTTTCCTATTTTGTCCCATTTTTATTCTATGGGTTGACTTCAGAAACAGTGGGCAGTAACAATGCAAACTGATAACTTAAAAATATTAGGAATACTTTCAGGTTAAGCATCTATCATCATACTAAAGAGCGCAAAGACAGAGAGCGAGTAAATGACCTACATGTTCAGAGGTGAACAGCACCAGTCTGGGAGCCGCTGCCATGCCTTTGATTTTAACCTCAGGGTAGTGTTTATACCGTGCCACCATCACGCTGTACATGTTTGAGATTGCTCCTCCTGCAAGAACACACATTTTACCACATCTAATACATCTGTAATTAACCCTATAAAGCTTACTAAATCTTATCTGATGCACAAATTTCTAAGGTCTGTTGTACACAATCTACTGCATGCCTTCTTGTTCAAATAAATGGCCATATAAGTATCAGCACCTGCACAACACTGCATATTTTTGCTTAGTTTGTGCCTCTGAATAAAATGCAGTTGTTTTCTGACTATAATTTCATATATCAGGCTTTCAGTATTAATATTATGTGGTGATTATCGCAAGAACAGACAGAAACGTTTACATTTGCCTTCTAGGTTATTATGTGGCTGTAGCTGTGATACTGGGTCAAATTAATGTTTGTGCATGCATGTATTTATAATTGACGGCCAAAATATGCATTAATGTGGCAGCCAGATGAAGATGACTCTCCACTTTTGGCTTCTCTTAAAGTTTCTTCCTTTTCCTGTCTAAAACATTGCAAGGATTTTTTTCCTTACACTATTAAAAAGCCTTTAAAAAAGCCATTAAAAAAGGAAACATCAAGAGAGTGCCACAGTTTGATTACAGGAATCTTTTTTTTTTTTTTTTGTGAATCTGTGCACCCACCAGTTGTTGAGAGGAAAACATCAGCCATTGGTGTTTTATGTGGTCACACTTTATTTTAAGGTCCAAGTCTGGTTTAACAAACCATTAACTATGACTTTTGCCTCAAACACCTAATTTGCTGCTTGTTAATAGTTAATAAGATAGTTGTTAAGTTTAGGTATCAGGTAGGATTAGGGATGTAGAACATGGTCATGCAGAATATGTGCTTTATAAGCACTAATGAACAGTCAATATGTTAATAATAGGCAATGCTAATAAGCAACTAGTTAATAGTGAGAACTGTTCCCTATTCTAAAGTGTTACGTTTTATATTAAAAATTGCCCCTTAATCTAGAATTCTTCTGTGTTATGTTGTTTGCATGACCACACCTGGTGAGAAAATGCCATCGCCCTCGCCATTTGGCCAGCCAATGATCTCTCGCATTTTCTTCAGGGTGAGCTGTTCCATCAGTACAAACACCGGTGCAATCTCATATGTGAACCTGTAAACACACACAAACCTCATTTTTACTTGTATCACATTAATGAGTGTCTTGACAGCAGGAGGTAATTCACTAACTATCTGTATTCATGTCAGTCTGTTCAATCCATCACAGAATCATTGTGATGGGAGGAACCCCACTGGAGGCATCTTCAACCTATTAGCGCCAGTCAATAATCATCCATAGTGATTAGTAATGATGAGCAGCTCATTAGTACATGCAAATGTCAAGTGCTCATGCAGTTCTGTCTAATCAACCTAAACAGTACTGACATATAATTTAGAGACAGCGTGAACATGTGCAAACATGAGAAGGTGAAATCATATACCGCAAAATAGACCGGGGCTAGTTGTCACGGGTTTTCTAGTCAAAAGTCCAGTTATAGTTGTGATTTCTCTAGCAGTGGTTTTATATTTTTGTTTCAAACATCTAGTTCAAAACTCCAAAAAGTGCAATCTGTGTTCCAAATTACATTTTTGTAATAGCAGATGGGTAAATGCAATAAACTTACACTCATGCAGTACATTCAGACAAGAAGGTAGTTTTAAAAGCAGATTGGAATGTTATTTATTAAAAATGCAAACAAAAGCACGCACATCAATCTCAAATGGGTGCTCGACTAAAAAACAAGTAGAAAAATTAAATGTAAAGTCAGCAACACCGAAGCTCCAAAAGTCAGACATGCATCAGACCTGATGAAGAGCCTGCATGCTCGAAACGTCACATGCTATTCGAAAGTTTAAATAAAATTTTTGATACTTTTGGAGCTTTGGTGTTGCCGACTTTACATTTAACGTTATTTATTAAAAAAAAAAAAAAAAAGTGCATTTCTTTCTTGTTTTCTGTCATTTTCATAATTTTTAAAAAAAAAATTAATTTATGTTTTGCTCAAATAAACGAATAAAGTTTTTCTGGAAAATGATGAAAATTTTCAATATCTTTTCTAACAAGATTTTAAGTACAGACAAATATTTACTGAAACAAAAAGTCTGACTAGCCCTGGTATATACACTTCCTTACATACAAACCTCTTTATATGCTCACTCTAAAGTACTTCATGAGGAGAACAAGACATTTTACAAGAGTTCTTGATCAGATTTGATGTCATTTTCTAAGAGTGTTAATTTGCTGCTTTTATGACAGCATCAGTTCTGTCATAAAACTGACTGTTGGCCGTTATAGGCGTTAAGCAGCAGTGTCACACAATACAGCCCCTAAAATCCAAAGGTTCAGTCATTTGGGAATGAGGGAAGTAAATCTGAGGACGTGGAGTAAATCTTTTATTGACCAAAGGAGAATTTGGGCATGGGCTGTGAAAGACAACATAAAATCTCTGACCCTCAGAGGTCAAACAGGATCAGGGGACTCACTGCTGTTGTCCTTATATAAATGAAGAAGATCCCAACCCATAAAAAGATTTAAACTTCCTTTTGGTTTTATAATATGACATCAGAGTCATTAGACCAGACCGTGCAGCCATATAGTTTTTTTAAAGGACTGGCATGGTTAGTTTTAGTATTAACTTAGGTTTAACAAAGCCTGTTTTATACGTGATGCACACATGATCAAAACTTTGCTGGAAAACATCCCTCTGATTGAAAGTTTATTTTTATCAAGTAAAATGTCTTTTTGTATAATTTTAAACATGTAAAAAAAAAAAAAGAATTTATTTTTAGAAAAATCATGTTAAAATGCAAGTACCAAAAATGGCATTTACGTACCTGGGTGCACTTTTTAGCGAGACACGAAATACGTACCAATAACTACATATTACTGCAGTTTCAGTTTCCAAAAGACAAACACTAGAGGCAGTAAAACTCTGACACCTTTTACTCCTTTTCACACAAATTTACAGAGTTTTGATTAATAAAGCGTATTTTTCGCACAATTACTTTAAGAATATCATGTTACGACTTCAAAACAATATTAATATGCTGGGAGATTTGAAAACTGATGCTTTGGAACATTAGCATCGCACATATCCAGCCTCGTATCTATGGGTTTTCATAGACGGTAGGTTTGTTCGGTAGCTCACGGAGTACGGCGTCGTACTTAGGAGACGAGGAACTCTGGTTTGAATCCCGTGTAACTACGGTTTGACAAAACAGTTCAAATCTACATAAAAGGAAGTTGAAAATGGCACGGATGCATCCACAAATACATTTTTATACCAGTTTTGCATTTGTGAACACTATCGGGTAGGTTTAGGGTTGGGTTTAGTGTAGGGCATATTTCCAACACGATAGAGCGCTAACGTTTAGGGAAAGAGCCCGGATATTTGAATTCTGAACCGCTGCAATACGTACCTGTAGCAACATAATAAAAACGTGCCAGGGTTCACGTATTTAACCTGTGTTTTAGCGCCACTCAGTGGACATTTCTCTTTGAAACTGCAGCGAAACATGCAGTAAGGTACGTAAAACGGTATCACACAGAGGTACGTATTTTTATGAGACCAGGTTCAAAACATCAGCTTTAAGAACATTTAAGAACTCGCAATCATCATTGTACTGCATTGCATTGTATGTTTCAAAACTACTGAGATTTGATCATAAAACTAAGCATTTAAATAGCATCTTACTAAGACATATTATTGGAAGATATAGAGCAACAACTGATTTATACAACAAGCTGTCAGAATTTCAGTTTAATTTTTGGCCATATAAATATGATATAATATAGTTTTGTTTAGTTTTTTCCTCCTCAGATATGAGCTCCATATTCTCCTTTAACATAATATATGAACCATAAAAGCCCGATGTGTCAAATATGATACTCAAAAAAAAAACAAAACACATATGGAGACTTTTTTTTTTAGTTATTGGTCCAAAGGTTCAATAAACTACTTCATTAAAAATAATACAATTATATAAATTAAATAATATTGTTCTGACTATAAAAGCATAGTATAGTGATGTTTACAAAGACAAGCATCACTATTTCTCACGATTCAGGTTCTGAACAAACATTAAATATCAAAAATGTTATGATATTAATATTATGAGTAAACTAAACCATTTTCACCTGCCATATAATAAAAGGAAGAACTCACTTGGACTTAAATGGAATATCTAGAGATCAGAACATCATAAAAACTTTGGGATGGGCTTTTTTGACTTGGGCCTGTAAGCAACCACAACAACCTGGCAACTGCATAGCCAAACACACTAAAAACAACCAGAACACCTTAGCAACAGCAAAACAATGAGAGTTTTTGCACGGGGCAAGTACATTTTCTTTAAAAAAAAAATCTTGTTATATTTTGCCCTCATAAAACCGCTATTGCACTAAAAGCACTAAATGTCAAATATTACTCACAGATACCAGTCTGCCTTTGAGATGAACAGATGAATGGGTGGATTGTTAGATGGACAGATGAATGGATGGCTGGAGAGATGGGGGTGGAGGTGTGGATTGTGTCTCAGCTGGCACTGTGTCTCGGCGTGTAGCTGTAAATTAGTCTTGACCAATGAACTGTTACTCCTCATTCTGGCCGCGTCCATCTGCAGGCTGTCACATATCACTGGAGCTTTTCTGATGAGAGCTAATGCGTGTTATTCTGAGTCAGTCTTCAGTTAACCGAGCAACATTACACTTCATTTGCATTTCCTGAATTTAATAGTGTTAATACATTTCATTCTTCATTTACATTTGTTTTCTTTCTTTTAAAATGTTCTGTTTATATTCTGTGTAAATGAAATGCTGCATCAGCACAAATATGTTTTCTGTCATCTGTGCAGTAAAGATGAATTTATGGTTAAATAGGCTGACTATGCAAAAACAATGTTATTGCTGTTGCAATGAAAAAAATGGATCCCTAAATTCAACAAAATTATTTAACGTCACTGAGCTAACTTAACATACATCAATTTATACCAGCAAAACTGTTTGTTATAAGCTAAATCAGGCAGAAATAGCTCTTTAAGGTAATACTTGCAGGTCACTGCTTTTTACAGTCAATTTGAATGTTCGACAGCAAGTCATTGGGAGATTTTCATATTGTGATCTTTTTTTAAAGGATTTTTTTTTTTTAAGTAAGGTCCTTATAAATGATAGATGATGTAAAGCTAAAATGATCTGACAAAGCTTGAGTTGAAGCTATGCATTAAGCAGTTGGGGCTAAATTAATAGTAGATATTTAATACTTAACATAGCTCTAGGGGTTTATAACAAGTCCTATCTAGAAAGGTTGGGGAATATTCTGAAAGTTCTGCCTTGCAAGTACCATTAAACTTCATAAACAGTGTAAATATAAAGTTTTAAATTGTGGAATTGTTTTATTTGGTCAAACTGATTTACTCCCTCAACACTACAAATGACAGCTGAAAGAAAGAAGGTGGAACTCACATGTTAGTGTTAGCAGTAGAGGTCAGCCACTCTCCAGCTAAACCAATGATGTCTAGACCTGAAGACAGCTGGTTAAAAAACCTTGGGTGACCTGCAGAGAAAGAAGGACAGAAAATGACACACAAGCTCCATTGTAAGTGCATGTGTTACTATAAAGCTCTTGAAACGTTCAGCGAGCAGGTATGGGTGACCTGTGCGGATGCCGTATTTGAGCGTGTCCCTGCAGTCCACCAGGATCTGCTCCAGGCTCTCCGGCTGATCACACAGCTCTAAGTTGAAGCCCTCCATTCCCTCCAGCAGCTGGTGCGGATGATGGAAGTCCAGCACTTTTGTGGATCTGTCGAAGGTCTTCCGCACATAGTTAGTGAGGATGTCCACCACCTCCAACAGGAACTGCATTGTATACTCCTCACCATTTTTAGCAGGAAGTAGATCTGTGACCACAGTTGTTACACAGATTTATCAGGAAATCAAATTTCTGTTTGTTCTCACAGTTTCAGTTGTTCATATAAAAATATGTAATTTACACATGCTGGTGAAATGTTTGGAATAATTAAGATTTTTCTCTCTTTTTAATGTTTTTGGAAAAGGTCTCTTACGCTCACCAAGGCTGCATTTATTTGATCAAAATACAGTAAAAACCATAATATGAAATATGATTACAATTTAAAATAACTGTTTTCTATATGAATATATTTTATATTTAAATGAAAATTATTCCCACAATGGCAAAGATGATACACTACCATTCAAAAGTTTGGGGGTAAGATTAAAAAAAAAAGAAAGAAAAGGAAAGGAAAAAAACAGAATGAAAAGAAAAGAAATTAATACTTTCAATTTAGCAAGGATGCATTAAATTGAACAAAAGTGACAGTAAATATATAATGTTACAAAATATTTCTATTACGGATAAATGCTGTTCTTTTGAAATTTTATAAAAGAATAAAAAAGTACAGTTCCCACAAAAATATTAAGCAGCACAGCTGTTTTCAACATTGATAATAATAAGAAATGTTTCTTGAGCAGCAAATCAGCATATTAGAATGATTTCTGAAGGATCATGTGACACTGAAGACTGGAGTAATGATGCTTTACCATCACAGGAATAAATTACATTTTAAAATATATTCAAATACGAAAAAAAAAAATAAAAATAAATTGTAATCGTAATAATACTTCATATTGTTTCATTGTCTCATTTTTGATCAAGTAAAGTGAAAATAAGAAGCTTCCTTCAAAAACATTTAAAAAATCGTAATAATTCGAACATTATTATTTTTTTATTTTTTTTTGAGTGGAATGCAGAATATTTAAATGAAAAATAATGTTACATAAATGTAATAAATGAAAATCACGTAAACTTTTTTTTTTTTTGATAACGCTGACAAACTATTTACATGCAAACTATGTAGACAGGTATAGACTAATCATTTGTTTTAAGATCAATCTGCTTTACTACTCAAAACCTTGGAATTTAATTTGAGCTTTTTTTATTCCTTCTAAATCATAATTAACTGCATATCAGAAAAAAATATGTATATTAAATAAAAAGAATCCCATTGCAAATTATAAATTATACAAGTATATTTTTATAATATAACATTTTATAAAATAACAGTTATTTTAGTAAAAGGGAAAAAAAAGAGACACTTAACCTTTGAGTATGATGGTGATGACAAGGGTGATTACTGTCACTCACCTCTTGCATATAGATTGGAGAAATCTGTCTCTGTGCGTCTGAAGCGAGAGTCTCGCTCGTTGTCCCGTGTTAAAATGCTCTTGGGCTGCTGATCGTTAAAAAACCCGACAATTCGGCTCTTGTCGTCAATATTATTGTTCTTCTGCAAAAATCCTATATTATCACACAGAGAAGAGGACTGAAATGAGCGGTCTCCATTTCGAAACATTGCAGCAAATAACTTAACACAGATAAAACGTCTTTAAACTTCTCTTCGGAGCAGTGAGGATGTTCTTACTGTCCGACTCATGTGTATTTATCGCACAGGTTATCTGGGGGGAGGTCACCACTGATGACATCAGTGTAACAGTGATTTAGATGGACTGTAAATGCCCAATGAACCCTCAACACCACAGAGACCCAGACATGAGAGCCGAAGACGCGCTGCTGATGCTGATCCGATGTTAGGGACCATATCGCAGTTTATTACATGTAAAATAATTAATAGAGCCTAATAAAAATACATAAAAATAAAAACAATTTTACTTTAATTGTGTAGCTTTCCACGGCGCCTTCGTTTAAAAACAACAACAAACATTAAAAGATACCTGGGTGCAGAATTGAAGATCTCATCACACTGCATTTGAGGAATTATAGCATAAGTCATACAGAAAAAACTCTGCATCTAGACAACAGCAGGCGCTTTCCGTCTGCATATGAACGCCACTGCAGATTATTTCATTTAGTCTTCCTCAGCTTCCTCATTGTCCTCATCTTCCTCAACTGATATGGGATCATTCAAGCGGTGCATGAATGCTCTTCTCCTACCGCGTCAGCGCCACATTTCAAATCAACCTATTGTAAATGATGTAATATTTTATTTAAATCGTTTTTCAGAGAGGATTTTTTTTTTTACTCCGTAAAACATGTTGTCGTTTTATAGGTAGTCTTATTTATATTCGAAAATGTATATTTATATTCTCATTCGTCTGTATCTAATGAAACACAACCATAAACCGATTTAGCACGACTGATTCATGAAAGACTATTTCTTTTGAAAGCACCTCTTATCAGTAAGCATTATGTGAAGGACTTGCGTTATCGCGGCAAAACAGAGGCTTGACGGATTGTCGTTTAATAGATCTCACTGAGCATAAATTGTCTAGGGACACATATAGATTTATCTGCTCACCTCGTAATGCGATTGTAACTATATGCCGGAGAAAACAATCGTAAAGCTTTATCTTTAATAGCTAACCCTACCGAAGGGATTTTCTTTTTAAATTACGTGGTTAGGTTTAAGCAAAGCAACATATTCAGAATGTTGTTTTTTTCTTCAATAGTCTAGGCTATTTACTGCACTGCATCTTCAGACTTTCAGAGGAGTCAGATACTCACCCCTTTAAATTTGTCTTTTAACAAAGAAACGCATTTTCAGTCTTCTCCTCCATTCATCGGTAACATAATAGAGGTAATTGCTGGTGTTGTTGACTGTCAATTAGGTGACTAGCAGAAGCCACCAAAAGGGGGCGCTAAGACACACATCTGCTCGCCAGGAAGCAATTAATACAGATATATTATGCCCCACAGTGCCAGGTGGTATTTCAAAATAGTTGGCATAGTAGCTATTTCAGGCCTGCGAGCCATGAAACACTTATGTCTTATTCACATAATTGTTATATATATATATATATATATTTTTTTTTTTTTTTTTTTTTCAACTTACCGCATATCTTCATTCCAAGTTTCCTCGTACATCCATGAGCGACTCCACTCCAGTCATAGTCTACGGGGAGAAAACGGCGAAACCTCTAAGTAATCCGGCAAATAAAGCGATAATTTCGGTTCCCGCCTATCCGCAAAATACAATTGAAGCCCTCTTTCTAAATGTACCCAAGCGGTAAATGCGCCATCCTTTATGCTACTAATATGAAATTAATGTGGCAGCTGAACAGAATTCAGCACTAATACAGGCCAAATCAGGACAAGAGGTTCATTTCAGGTCCCGCCCCTGCGGCCCAAATCCTCAGCAGCGCTATTACGAGTTCAGCACCATTTACCAGCTCATTATCTCTGTCGGACCAGGGCTCCCAGCAATTCCGTCCCATTCTTCTCCAAATGGCTTCTCCTCTATTCATCTCAGGTCCATTAAATCGTTTTCTATTTCAACTGCAATTTTGATTTGCTTTTATTAGACGGTGATGTAAATAATTGCCGTGCTTGATAGATAAATGTGGCACGAAATCCTAAAATGATTATTTGAAATCTGGTGAAATTTGATATTTCTAAACGTACACTCTTAAAAATAAAGGTTCTTTATTGGCATCAATGGTTCTATGAAGAACCTTGAACATCCATGGAACTTTTCAAATGCAGAAAAGGTTCTTTATAGTCGAAAAAGGTTCTTTAGATTTTTTAAATGTTCTTCAAAATGGTTCTTTTAGGAACTGTTCACTGAAAGGTTCTTTGGGGAACCAAAAAAAATGGTTCTTCTATGGCATCACTGCAAAAACACCCTTTTGGAACCTTTATTTTTAAGAGTGCATTTATGACGAATTTATTGACATCTTGTTTTGAAAATACTATATAGAGCACTTAGGAATTGAATAAATAGCGATGATTTTACACTATTGAAAATTCTAAAAATGCATATAAAAATGTATTACATCTACAATTGCTAATCTACCAAATAAAGAAAACAGAGCTCAGGATGAATGTGAGCGAATTTCCCCCGCAGCTACAGACATACACAAAATCACAATAAGCCGTGACTAATTTTTGAAGAGCATGCTTCTGTTCCGGTCATAAGGAAATTAATAAACAGATCTGTTTGCCTCCTCCATCACAGAGAAACGCACTGAAGCGAGCAGCGAGCCATTAGTACCGATTAAGAGTGCCTACAATTATAGCTACACTTCATATAATTACACACTTCTACAGAGAGACTGGTTACCGTTTTTACCCTTTAGACCGAGATGTCAAAAATATATTTAGCCTAATACAGCACTGAAACAATAAATATTTGGGCTAATATTTAATAATAATGATAGCGAATTTTAAATTACAGAAATTCTAAATAATTTTTATAATGCATTTTAAACAATAGTGCGTTGCAGATTACCTGTTAGTACATCTATAGCAAGGCAAAAATGTATTTAAAATGAATAATGACGGATCAGAGTTGTCTGCTCATCTGTCTTCGCTAATTGCCTGTGTGCAGGTGTGTTTAAAGGCCATCACCTAGGTTGACAACGACATTGGTCTTGCTGGCGCGTGGGGTCCGCCGCGCGCTCAATGCCGCGGTGATTTGTTGGTCCTGGCGCGTTGCGAATAGCGCCGTTTTCCCGCCTCACCGACAAGATTAATGACGTTGGCCACAAAGCAAATAGCCGGAGTGAAATATCGGTTTATCGGTGATGGACCTACTTGAGGAAGGTGGCCGTAAATTTGTCGAGTTGGGATCCGGATCGCCGCCAGAGGAGGAGGAGGAGGGTGCCGACGCCGCCATCAGCCCCAGTGTTTAAGTCCTCAATCCAAAGAACGCTGTCACTCTCAGAGAAACTGCTCCTGCTTTAGCAGACAAAAAAAAAAAAAAAAAAAAAGGCAAGCTGACTGGAGGGAAGATAGAGGGGAAGTTCAGCATCAACACCTGCATAATTAAGCCAGCCTTTTTTTTTTTTTAAATTGAAACAGGTTTTTCATATCATAACTTAAAACAATAATTATGTCGAATATGTTAATGAACTAGATGGTCTTATATAGCCAATCTGTGCTACTATTTTCTTTAAAAAATCAAACACTTAAGGTTCTTTGGGTTACAGGCTCTTCTGGAAACAGAACCTTTTTTTTCGTTTAATTTTCTAAAGAACAACAAAAGAACAGAACCATTTCAGCATAAATGATTATTTATGTGGATGTGGTTTAAAATTAAACTATTAATATAATTAAACAACCATTTAGAAACCTTCTTTTTACCAGTCTAGGTTGCCGAGCCTTAAAATTATATCTTGTAGTAGACTTACTTCGTCAAATAAGTCAAATAAGACGAGAATATGACAAACCCAAGACGTGTTTGCTTTTTTTTTCTCACTTAAAATGCTACTGGATCAGTATGTCCAATGATTATAAGACCTCTGCATTGAAAACTGAAATGGTGCTCTAAAAGTTTCTTTCACAGAAATGGATTTGGTGCTCATCATCATGCCAATAGGAATCACATATTGTTTTGATTAATATAGCCTACACGTTAACATTGATTACATGAAGAAATGGTGGATATTGATTTCTCAATTCAGATGACATATAGATGATCGAAACTGATGGCTGTTGAAAGGTTAATAGAAACCTGATAGCTACTATATCCGTGTGCAATATAGATTCGCATTGTTAGATTTAAATAACCTTTTTTTCAGATAACATAAAATCCACTGTTTTACCGAATGAACATAGAGCACAAAAGCGCAAACTGCGCCTGACTGTTGTGAAGCACCTGTTAGATTAATAATTACAGTTTTACTTTAGACGATCAACAAAAACATTTAAAAGTCGAAGAAGCCGCTTACCTTGTATAAGAAACGAGAGTATGCAACAGTATCCAAAATCTCCACGCAACTAAATTTCCTCGACGCCAGATGCGCCCTCACTCCTCCAAAATCAGCTCCCAAATATCAGCCGAAAAATCTCACTGACGGATCACGATGACCTTTCGGAGGCGATGGTTTATTTGCTACAACTCAAAGCGTAAATCGCCTGTGTATTCGACACTACGTGCGCGTTAGTAATCCTCGGACCTCTCCACAACACCAGATTGGCTCTGAAACGCATCTCATTTTTATAGAAGCATCAGCACGGGCATTACGACAGCTCTGGCACGTTCCCGCAGGACTTTGTGTCTTAAATGAGAACGCAAGTCACGAACAAACACTTTCCAAGTTTGACACAACAGCCACACACGACAGCAACGCACAACACAACAGATTACATGCTGCTCCCGAGAGGAGTCTGGGTCATTCTGACCTTGAAACATCAAGGACAACAGTGCTTGAAGAACACCAAATGTCAGGGTGTTCGTGCGTTTTAGCACCTGTTCTTGAACAGCTTATTCTTTATAAATATCTATAAGCGAGATACTCATCGAGCTTTGAATGGTCAGCCTATATGTTTATGTGCAAGTGATCTTCTTAACCTTGAAAAGAGAAGCTCTTGTCTGGGAAGTTTTAGTCCTGGATGTTGGACACGACTGGGAATGCTGTTTTAGACTGGTGTTGTTGTAGAACTCCACATGGTGGCAGCAAGCGTTCAGTTAATGTAATAAACTCAAGCGGTTCACTCGCACATTCTTAGTTCATGCCTGCAGTGCTTTTACGTGTCCTTTTTTTCATCAAGGTGATAAGATTTCTTTAAGCATTATTTTACCTAAACATTTTTGACACGAAGGAATACATCGACTGTATAGGAATAATACTGATCGCTAGATTCTGTCATATAGTATGTGCGACAACGTCGCGGCGTTTCAGCACCTGGACAGCTCCCTCTGTGACGCAAGTCTGCAGAATGACTGCAAACAAAAACAGCACTAAATATTTCTTAAGCTTCAGTTAATCAAACGCAAAACTCATCATACCCGCTGTTTATTGTTTGCAAAGAGGTTTTTCAATGTGTTTTCCAACTCAAAGAACCCTCTTCTAAGAAGAATAATTTTCTGTTGAATAGAGTTTTAAATATTTGTTTTTTTGTTTTTTTGTTTGTTTTTTACAAAGAAACCCTTACTGAGTAACTTCAGAACTGATTTTTTTTCTATCAGTATTTTTTGTTTAATTTTGAATGTTTTGCAGTCAGGTATTTAGTGAAATGTATTTGGTGTTTGTAATTTATTGCTGTTTTCACCTTTATGTGATTTGCTTTTTGCCCCCTTTTTTTTTTACATTATTTGTTGATTGCACTAATTTTTTTTATTTAATTTATATATATATATATATATAATATATAATTTATTTATTTATTTATTTTTTGTGGTCATGTGGGCAATCATGTGACTTAGTGTTGTGTGTGTATATAAGGGCGTTGTCATGTATGTTCATTGTCTGATGAAGAGCGTTTAAGCTCGAAACGTCGCCTGTGGTGAGAACATAATTAAATACGTCTATATCTCTGGAGCTGTGGTGTGCCTACTTTGATGTTTTCATCCCTATCAGTATTTTTTCCCATAGACATTAGCATTGTAGACATTGGTGGTCACTGCAAAATAAAGCAACTTTATTGCAAGTTTTTTGGTCTTGCAGTTGGTGTATGGATGCGATTAAACGCCACTTATAGTTGAACCATACCCACCTATGGATTATAAGTACAGCTGTCTAAAGATGATGTCCTGTTTAAACACTTCATTCGTGCGATAGTAATTTCAGTGAGAAGCAGCAGAACAGAGGCAGACATGGTCACACTTTGTAGCTTCAGAACCTCAAGTCGACGCAAGATGGCGCTGGTATATTAGTAGCGGTCAGCAAAGCTCAGTCAACACTTGCTTCATCTATGCAAAATATGTCATCTTGCATATAAAAACCCAGAGACACATCAAGTAGATATTAAGCAACAAAATAAAATAATAAAACAAAACAAACAAAATAAATAAATGTTTGTATAGCATTAAAACATTGTTCTTAGACATTTTAGATGGTTGACTTTTTGGAATATGGTCAAGAGCTCATAGGCTACAGGTAAGTAGTGATAATAATAATGTTAATCATAAATATTTCATAGCCTAAAAAGAATGTTCAGAATACAACTCAACTTGCAAAACAAACAAACAAATAAATAAATAAATAACCCAACCAAACAAACGAATGGATAAATAAATCACACATTTAAATGAATAAATAGTTTTGGCCCTGATTGGTATTAGTCACAGCTTTGACCTGTTCATTATAGCAGCACACTGCCTATAGCGCATAGGAACTATATATTTTAGTGGAAGTATTTCACAAATTTCAGCTCAGTAAAGTTGTGTTTCAATAAAAATGTGTATGCAATATTTTTGTATGTAGTAATCCTTTTAGAAAAGCAATAAGCAGTCAGGTCACAAACAGCACAGTATCTTTTATCTCACTGTTTAACAAAACAAACTGGTTGTTTAGAGAAAAAGAAACATGAGACACTGAGGTGAGACATGCATCAATCTTTCCCCGCAAAGCGTCGCTTCATTCTCCAGCCAGAAGTGATGCTCTTAAACACACCTCAAACAACCTTTGATGCTCAGCTAGGCCTGGGTTTATTATTTTTTTCCCACATTTAATACTCTAAAATAAACAAGCACATGTAAGATTTCAAGTATGCATGCTTAAGTATGTGTGTCTAAACGCCTGATTCTGCCAGACTTTCAACAGACTGACATCAAAGGAAGATCAGAGTGTGGCATTCAGATCAGGTCACGGTGAGGCTTAAACACAAACTCCCTCCAGCAGTCCCTCCATGCAAAGCCACATGTGTTGTTGTGATAGCCTGACCATATCTCACTCTCTGAAGCAGAGGAACAGCCTTTTCTGCCCTATGGGAAGAATTCACTGCTTGCTGCTGCAGAGGCACATTGAGACATGTTACTCAGTACCTGAAAAGGCACATGCGCAGATCCTTCAGTAATTGGGTTTTAACTTCATAATGGGACATTTTGAGTTATTCATTCTATAGCATGACTCCAGTCAAAACAAAACTGACACATCTAAAGCACTTAACACATTATTTTGTGAATCAAAATTATGTTTGCAAATACCCTGCTTTCTTTTGTCTTGTATTTTGGGATTCATCTATGTGTGAGTTTAATAGCAACATGATTGACTATTATAAGCAAATACCAATATGCTTTTATCACAATTTGTATCTATTGTATGCTTTAGTGAACAGGTGACCTAATTTGTATAGGCTTTTCATGATGTTTAAGGCCTAACTTACTGATCATGTATTTTTATAGCACTCAAAGTACTTGCTAAAAACATGAATGAATGTGAAGAGATGACTATGAATGTCTGAATAATTTGTCTTTTTGTTTTACATGAACAACAAATAACAAAAAGCAGTTCCTTGTTGAGAAAATCACTATTATGATGGAAGTACATGATGAAAGAACTGTTTTTTGTTTGTTTGTTTTTTTGTTTAAATGTTAAATGAACGTATTTACAATTTAGGATTAATTTGAAAAACCAACAGACAAACAAACAAACAAACAAACAAAAAAACAGTAATTAGGGGTTCTCTGCTTTACAAATAAATATATTAAGCTCAATCATGTTTCTGGATGAAGATCCAGTTTGTGATTGGATGATTGGTGTTAGGAGTTTGGAAACTAGAATTATGGATTTCCTGAAACGGTGTTAAGAGGGGTAAAAATAATGAATAATAAAGAAACAATAATGAATAAATATTTTTCCCTAGTACTTTAAAAGATGTAAAAGTACATGATGTCAGTAACACATTATAAAACACCCAGTTGTTAGAAACTTTAACTGTAATTTAATTTACGTTTCGGCATTTAACAGATGCTTTTATCCAAAGCCTCAGTGCATGTCCTCATTGAGAAAGAAGTTTTATGAATCTGAATAAAATTTTATTATACAGTGTGTCTAAGAAACAGGAAAATAACTGTTTTCACAGAATTTGAATACATTTTACAATTTACGGCAAAACTATAACAATTATAAATGCAGTTCAAATTATCAAAGCAGTATGGCACTAGTTAAGGTGTTGCTGTGTTTGCCCTTCTGTAGAGACTTAAGAGACTAACCCTAACTAGTACAGCTATAACAAGTAGTATAGCTAGATCCTCTAAACACAGGTAAGTGGGCAAACATTAGAGGAGGATTTAGTGATGTGTGCCAGGAATTTACCAATGGAGGCGCTATTGCAGGAGAAACTGCACCATAGATTTCAAAGGTGCCAAAAATCCCCCTCCCAAATAGCAGTAATACACACATCCTTAATATACTGATGTAGAAGTGCTGGTTTTATGCAAGATAATAGAAACTACAAGTAGAAACCTCCCTTAATTATAATTTGTTTTTTCTTTCTTTTTTTTATGGGTGTTCCCTTTTACTGTGCAAAATGGCAAAATTTTCAGATTAATTTAGACAGAGAATTACAATACTTCTATTTAGAGTGAATGCCAGAAAGCAATTAATAAAAAACTAAGTGCACCGAGGTTAAAATGAACACATTTTGATTTCATTTCAGCAAAAACAACATCAGAATCCGAATGTGAGCACATCAAAATCTGCATAGAAATGAGGTTTTCCTCAGGTTTTTACTCGCAGTGCATCTGAATATGTTGTACCTAGATGGAGCAGATTTGAACGCCACAGTACTGATATTCTGTTTTCTAACTGGGTCACACAGATGGTATTATATGAACTTAGGAATCTGACATGATAGTAATATATCTGCCATACAGATAGTCATGTTATCATGTGATTTTAGGATTTCGATGCAGTGCAAAAAACTCCAAGACGATTTCTTACAGATCATGTTTTGTAGAATAGCTTGGGGATGTGTTTATATATTTTACATATCAAATACAGACAGCATCTACAAAATGCTATGAGTGACATCACGAAAAACAGAAAAATACAGCTGATGTCAGGTAATGTTTGCTTTATTGTAATTTTTGCTGACTTTGTTCTTAAAATCATATAATGCTTCATAAATCCGTCCTTTGAACTGAACATCAGAGCTCTACGTATCCTAATAACTGATACCAAACTGATAAATCTCACAGTGCTTCAATCTCGGCTCATTTTAGACAGTTTTAACAGAGTTTCATTGTTTCTCTGTTAAAGTGTTTGATACACACTCACACACTATAAAACGGACTTAAATTCAAACTTTGACATCCGTTTAACTCGCATTTTTCCTCTTTAAAAAATAAGTCTATCCACGGTTAATAACTCCACTTCACCGCCTTATGTTTCAATGGCATGTACAAGTCATATTCTTTATTTTCACACAATAGTTTTGAAAGTTTAACAGATGGTTTTCAATAGCATGCTAAAACACCCCACAAGGAGCGAGAACTGACACTTTCATTCAACAAAAGCTATCAATATATTTACAGAATAAAGAAATCTTCCACCGAAGACAGAGATCTGAACACAAGTTAAAACTTGTTAATGTTTTGAGTAGCTCAGGGACAGGAAACATCTTCCAGGGTTCCTTTAGGAACTGAGAACGACTTGAAAATTATATTTACAAGTCCAAAAAAAAAAGACTCCCAGTCTTATAAGTTTCATCAGCCTTTTTAATGAAAAAATAAAACAAAAAAAATGTCACCATGAGGATCCTGAAGATTATATATATATTGCACTAGTCTATGGTCATCCAAGTCTACTACACAGGTCTCAGGTCCTCTCTTTTGACGTAATCAGAGGTCTTTTCGTGACTTTTGCTCTTCTTGTTCTGGTGCGTCTTCACATGTTTGGCCAAATGGTCGCTCCTCATGAACCTCTTGCAGCAGTCCGGACACACAAAGCGTTTTTCCCCAGTATGAGTCCTCAGGTGCCTCTGTAACTCGTCTGACCTGGTGAAGCTCTTCCCACAGAAGAGCCAGTTACACACGAAGGGTCTCTCTCCCGAATGCCAGCGCAGGTGCGCCTTCAGGTGCGAGGTTTTGCCATACACTTTCCCGCATCCGGGGATGTGACAGATGTGCTGTTTCTTTTTCCCAGGCTCGTCGCTGGAGCTGGACGACTGGCAGTTGGGACACCGGCATCTCCGGCAGCGTCTGGCGGTGGCCAAGGGGGATTTGGTGTGGAGCAGGGCTGCGATTTGAGTCTGGTACTGGGCAAAGTCTGTGTGTCCCAACACCAAGCCCCTCTGGATGGGGAAGCGGTGCGGGCCGAGGCTCGACGGGTGGCTGACGTGGTTTCCCTGCTGAAGGCTCCACCATGGTATATCCTCCCCTGGGTTTGGAGACAGCTGTCTCTGCTGCTGATGGACCAGGCCCGAGTGTCCCGGCACGAATCCAGGCATGGCGGGTGGGATGGGGCCCGGAGCCGCGTAGGTGACCGCGGGCACGTAGGTCGGCGGGCAGGTTGATTGCAACGACTGCATGGAGCATGGCAGCATCTTGACCGGAGAGAAATCATAAGGATAGGTGGGGTCAGCCGGAGGGGTCAACGGGAGCTCGTGGTGGGAGCTGTAGGAGCCCTGCAGGTGAGATTTGGAGGATAGTCCAAAGGAAGAATTGCTGGAAAGCGAGGACTGGGGATTCGCCTCGTTACTCCAAGGGTGGAAAATCCGTGAGGGAGAGCCGAGGGTCGTGTCGTAGGGAACTTGAATAAAGTCCGTGGGTGTGGATCCGTGATGATGACCGATCCGGTTACACGTCGCCGCTAGAAGTGCCAGAGGAGAATGTTTGCTGTTTTCCGGCGAGGAGTTGGGAGTGCGATCCTGGATCGTAGGAGAGAGCCATATTAAAACATTTACATAGGCTTGAAAACACTTTTTAAAAATCAGATTTAACTTCTGGGGGAAACTTTTCCACATGTTTTGTTCAATAATACTTATAAAATTGTCCACAAATGCAAATTTACCTTAGTGTTTATGAAGGATATGAATCGTTGCAAACTATAACCACATTTAATCTCTGCTCAAGTTAGACAGAATAATGTAATTTGGTTATCTGAATATAACTTCAGCTGCACTGGTGAAATATGTTTACAGTAATTTTTAAGCAAAAAAGACGTTGAGCTATGTGCTCCCTAATCCTACCCAATACCTAAACTTAACAACTACCTAACTAACTATTAATAAGCAGCAAATTAGGAGTTTGAGGCAAAAGTCAGTTTCTGGTTTGTTAATAGCGAGAACTGGACCTTAAAATAAAGTGTGACCAGTTTAATTGCTGCATTACAAATTTAAAATAGAGTTCCAATGAATTTAATTACTGATGATGAAAATCGAACTGAAACTCTCAGTAATTACTAATTAAATGGATGGAAACCTCGTTTGAAGGAAGTCCCACAGCTCGTATAGTCTTGTTATGTGCTGTTCCTTAAATACGAAATCGCTCGAATAATCGCTCGTCAAATAAAGTAGAACTGTCTCCTTGTCTGCAGGAGTTTGCGCAGTTCAGAGAAGCTTCTCGTCAATAAGCACCGTTTATTTGCGTTATCCGCGACATTTTCAACAATATCTCAAACTTTTCACGAACCTGAAGAAATGCCTGTAGCGTGTCGTTCCTCAGCACAGCCACAGCTGCCATGGCAACCCTTCCTCGAGTTCCTCAAGCTTCCCGATTTAAAGCAGCCAAATTCACTTCTTCAGAAAGACTTCAGAATACGTCTTCTCATGGAAAGTGCGGTCGCGTCGCTTCCTCTCCTCCAGCTATCCCTGGACTATCTGAGGGAGTGAAGGATCACTTCTTTGGATTTGATAAGGACTTTGGTGGGCCGCCAGCCAGTCAGGAGTGAGATTTATGACTTTGAAGTTCGCCGCTGCCCAATCATCAAAGAAGAGCGGCTCTTTGAGAGGGGGAAGCAAATCCTCTGAATCCACACAAAGCTCCTATGGTGTGTTTGTTGGTCTGGATAAAAGGGCTGATTATTAGGGGGGGATGGGACGGGTGGGGATAAAGGCGGGACAATTAATGAAGTAATCACTATGTGGGAAATGTATATACACAAATAATTGGATTTTCTTGATCAAAGACCCCCTCGCCGCCTGGAGACCCCGCTATTGGATGCCGGAGTCACCCGATCCCCCTTTCTGTAATTAAGGATTTGTTGTGCGACAATAGGACTCTGTGTTATCTCCAGAGATCTGGTACAGGCTTATAAGATAACTTCAAGAGGAAGAAATCATTTGACTCACTAGAAAGTTCACACGTAGTTTTTCTGTCCCGCAATTTACAATTATTGCCTACATTAGTTGCACTTACAAAGAGTTGGACTCTCCAAAAACCACAGGGAACACGCAGTTATTCGTGATATAACATGTCATAAAATATTCTGATATTGTATGTATGCAATATATAAACACAAACATGTATGCAATGAAATTGTGCAATTGAAATATGAAGAATAAATAGAATAGATGGAATCTGGTGTTGATGTTTTATGTAATAATTAGAAGTTGTCCTGTGAGTAAATGCAATAATACTATTTTAATTTAGTTACAACAGTAATAATGAACCATGAAATATGTCTGAAACACATGACTGTGATCAACAGATTTAATGGCAACAAAAGCAGACTACAAATGGTTTTTAACAAATAACAAAAGCACAGGATCCAGTTGTTTCTGGCACAAGTCATCAGAGCAGCTCTCAAATCACTTTTCCTTTGGTTGCACTAATTGCTTGTGATTAAAGACCAAAAAGAACAAGCGATTGCTTATTGTTTTCATAGTTGATAAGACAAATCGTTTAGGAAAGAACAATCCCACAACGCCGCGTGAAAGCCAGTGTCGGCCTGTCAAGGTGTGGAGGTGACATGATGGTGATGATGATGATGATGATGTCTTAGTTGTGTGATTTGCAGGCTGGCAAGAGGAGGAGATCCAATCTTTGAGAAAGCCTGAACATTTTCCAGTTCTCCTCCCTCTGCTCCTCCCCGAACCAGTCAAGCCTTCAGTCTCCAGCACATGTGACACCTCCACAAATATCACAAGAATCAGGGACTAAGCATCGTAAAAGAGTGCTAGAAACCCAAAAGTGCTTCAAAGTAGGATGAGTTTAGGAGTTTCAAAGTTTTGCAGGCTGTCATGTCAGTGCAGCTTCAAATGTGAGCATGAGACTAAATAAAAAACAGGACAAGTAAACACCCACAGAGAGTTGTGTCTAATCTATGACTTTTTAAACTGTCCCTTTCGAGCAGTTTGGACTGGTTGATGTTGAAGCAGATCAGCTCTTTTGATGGGATTAAGGTTTCTCACATAGTAATGGGGGAGGAGGGGGATTCCCACCGGGAGGAGATCTCAGGTTTCCTGCAGTCCATAGGGAATTGCAAGAGGGCACAATTCGGTTCATTCTTCTTAACAGCCGCCTCCAATTATAAGGTGTATACTGTAATATGCTTCTGGCTGCCACAGGCTCATAAGTATTTACATCTTTGGTATCCTTAATTCAGGTTATGCAGTGCATGCAAAAGTTTTCAAAGTAGCCAGAACACAATAAATGACAAAACTTGATATTGTTTATTTTATTTTTTAGATAGATTAGGATACAAAACAGCTGGCAAGATTGGATTGAGAACACCAACACTGTTCAAGGCTGAAACTTCACCCAAACTAACAACCACGCCATTCAAAACCATGCAGTGTGTTACTTTCCAGATGTTATATATATATATATTTTAATTTTTATTGTGTAGTTGGAATGAATCTATTACCAGAGGGAGTTTTATAATATCAACATGAGAAGCAGTGATGCAGATTTAAGATCTGTACCAAACTGTTACTGGAACAGCAAATCTCACATTACAGCGCTGCTCATTTACACGCTCTGCTTCTATAAACTGAAGAGAGCACATTATTGAGCAGCTGATCACTTTCTCTCAAGAGGATGTACACACTTTGTTCTCTGGTTTGTCGCTCATAAACAGCTCTGACCAAACGGAAAAAAAATAAACAAATGAAGCACAGTGAGTCAGCCATCACTCATCTAATCATGTTGTTTGGCAACATATTATTTTAAATATTAACAGTTCAACAGGCTGCCATGGAGAGTCCTTATATAATTAACCACAGAATGCATTTTTCCTTTTTATTTTACAAGAAAACTGATAAATTGCACATTTGTCTTTCATAATAAACATATAAATCCAAATACTGAGAAAATAATGCATACATAAATAATTACCCCTCATTATTTTATATATACAGCACATTTTGTAGCAAAAGGCTGAAGAAGGCAATCTGTAAAAGAAAAAAGAGGGTAATTAGTTTTCAGCGGTTGCATAAAACATAAATGGTGTAATTTTGATAGCTTGTAATGTAAATCAATGATCTTCATAAAAATATAGCATGTAAATATTAGTTGTTACTTTAGTAAGATGATATTTAAAATGCTTAGTTTTATGATTAAAGCTGTAGTTTTTATTGAAGGGTCAAAACTTGTAATGCAATGCAATACAATGATTATTGAGAGATGAACAAATAATGTTCCTCAAAAGCCTGTTGAATGCCTGTTTGATACATTTTAACATTATTTTTTTCTAAAAATAATGCATGGATAATCAAATAATAAACCTAAGCAGCTTCAGTCCAGTAAGTGTTCATCTTGAAATATTACTAACAATTAAAAGTTATCCTTACATTAACTTTCTAAAAATCAGTGAAGATTTCACAGTAAAAAGAAACGTGAACCACGAGCTGAAGGGGGACGTTTTTACAATCACATTAAATAGTCTTTTACTTGCTGAAAAAGTTTTAACAATCAATCAGATGATTGAAGACATGTAGTAGATTGTCTAAACAGGTTTTCCAGCAAAGTTTGGATCATGTTGATAATTTAGATGCCAAGAAACAGCAGGCTTTATAGGGTTAATGAAAAGCTTAATCAAATCATATGCAAATATTGTAAAATATCAGTCTAATCTACAAGAGTTCGGTGGTGACGCACAACTTTAAAGGATGTTTTTTGATAGGATCACTGCGAGTTTTTGATGAAAGCATCAACAGAGAGTTTCTTGATTTTTTAAGGCTTCTTTCGGACAGGTCAGAGCCGAACTTTTCATGTTCTCTGGACAGACAGCAGAAGAAAATAAAGCGAAAAGTCGGAAAAAAGAAAAAAGGGGTTCCACATCTGTCTCACAAGAGCAGGAGAGATGGAAAGGCAGAGAAATGCTCGGGGCTACTGGGTACGAGAGCCTCTGTAATGGTGTCTCGTATGAGAAAACATCTGTGAATTTCCTCAGTGATCTACAACAAAGTCCAACTCAGAGTAGTCACTCAGCGGCCCTTTGAAGTTTCTCCCTGACAGAAAGCTGCCATTGTGTTCTGCCCTCAACGCTGTGTAGCCTGACTCTGCTCTTGCTAATTTCCAACATTTTCCCCTGAAATCTGATACTGTTGCCTGTGCTCGGGCTGCACGTTTAAAAGAGCGGTGTGCTGACGGGCCTCGGGTCAGGAGATGAGGGAGAGGTCGCCCCTTAAACACCCGCTCGCCGCTGTGTGTGGCATCGCAGCTCTGACCCGTTTGTTCCCGCCGGCCCGGGGTAATTGTTGGGGTCACGTCTGGCTTCCTTGAGCGTGAGCAGAGGTTTTGGATTATACGCAGGGGCCAGAACATCTAGTTTATGGATATTTACTAATTTTAGATCAAGTCGGATGGGGTTTGAAGCCCTGTGCAGATGTTTGCCCTCGGGACAAACGAGGCTTTCTTTGTTGCTCAATTAATCAAATGTTTCAGAGCACAGAAAGTGAGATAATTTACATTTAGATTTCACTAGAAACTCATATCAACAAACTGTTTTGTATGCAAATTAATATTAAACAATAGTAATCCAACTCGAAATAGAGATATTGTTCAAACCTTTGACTGATGCAAAACCATTCAGCTCTTAAGAAACTTCATTGAGTTCTCAACTGTACTTAAGTGTCAACTTTATCTCAAATGTTTCTCCTTAAATCTGTGAAATGCATATAGACTCAGTGAGTCAATAGTGACTTACATACAATAATAGAGATATACAGTGCCTGTAGATAGCAGCTCAGATTATTTGATGAGTTTATTTTAAAAATAATTTGCAAACAATGCATCTTTCCAAATCTGATTACAATTTGAGAAATAACTGAGATCTCTTCTGAAACTTTAAAGAAGACCTGAAAGATTAGTGGAGGTACTTTTCTCAGAATAAAATTTGGTGAAACAGGAGACTTAAACTCAATCTGTGTTTCAATCACAGCCGGAACTGAGTATATTATATCCCATTAATCATCCAACTCAGGGTTAATAATTAAAACTAAACCTAAAACCATGAAAAAGTTTAATTACTTGAAATAAATGTTAACTGAAATAAAATGTAACAAAAAAAACGGTAACACTTTATTTTAAGGTGTCCTTGTTACACGTTACGCGTAATTACTATTATAATAACAATAAATGATGCATAATTACATGCAAGTAACCCTATAAACCAAACCCTAATCCTAACCCTAACCATATAGTAAGTACATGTAGTTAATATTACTTAGTACTTAAATGTATAATTACACTGTAACAAGGACACTTTAAAATAAAGTGTAACCCAAAAAACTTAAACTTATTTTATATCAGGAAACATTTCTCATTTTCACACATTTAATTTGATGCACTAAAATAACAAACTAAAACTGAAAAAAAAAAAAAAAACTATATAGACAACCTAATAAAACTGGCAAAAACAGTACATAAAACACAACGTAATTACTAAAGTAACTACAACTAAAAATATTAATAAAAACTATGATACTAAAATAAAACTGATTCTTTTTTTATGATGGCAGAACTCATATTCTGTAATGCTCAGTGTAGAGAAGCTAATGTTTCAAGCTGAATTAGGTAAATTACTTTCCATAATTGTTATGGGTATATGATTATGATGAGCTCTAAGGAACGGTCTGAACTGAGACTGTCTCTTTCCATGGCTTGTCCTGACTGTAAGGGACAGATTTGTTGTTTTGCCTCCTGAATGTAAACAGGTCCTGGCCACTTCTCTCAGCGCTCGCCCTGCTTGCGTTTACTCAGTGGCAGCTGCGAGCACCATCTGGGAGGGCTTCAGCAAGGCCAAACAAAACAGGTTACACCTTCGGCCATGCCAAGTCCTGTAGCCTATTCCTGGTCTGCACAAACAACAGGGGCTAATCGCAATTTCATGCTCTGATTTTCCCCAGACCTCTATCCAAGCCCCTCAGGAAAAGAAACTTTAGCTCATTTTCAGGAGATATGGGCTACATGCGCTTCCATATGGCTGTGCTCATGCAGGATAGTCTTCAGTTCATACCTCATGATTACAGAATCCAGCATTTTCATGCTCAGAGTTGTTTCTTCAACTATAGGCACTTTTGGGAAGATAAACTCCCTTAAATCACACTTTTCACAGTCTATTTAATTTCTGTGTTTCAGTGTTTAACAGTAGATTTACGTACATCAAAGGACAAATTTGTCATTGTATCTCATTGTGCATGTCAAAGAGCATGTACTGTGCTTAATAGCGTTCTGTGGTGGAAAAGACATTTTTAACATTTTCATGCTGTTTGCTAAGACTAATTTTACATTTAGGATTTTATTTAACCTACATAAACAATTAAATCATATTTGAACCCTTTTTATACAATTTTACCAACTAAAAGCTTGTTTGTAAAACAATAATCTAAAAAATAAAATAAAATATATTTACAGTGATTTTTTATTTTCTTCACAGATCACGTTTCATATTTCATCTCATGCTCTTCACTAACACTGTTGTCTACTTGGTGAACAAGTAAGTCTAGAGACTTATCACTGTTCTGGGGTGCGTTTTTCCTGAACAACGACGTAACTGGCTGATTAACCACCATAGTACAATGCATTGTTTTGGAAGCGAACTAGCTAGTCATGACTGTTTCCCAAACATGGTCGCATCTCTGTCCTTTGAACCATATTAGTTCAAAAACATAGGGTCATTGTTAATGACGTCACACGCATGTGGTGAAGGAATAACTTATGCTAATTAACTGATTAGAGATTTCTAAGATGCTGCTGTAATGAACATGGCACCTATTGACTAATTTACTATTTTTTGTTCCCTGTCATTGTGCTTTAGCTATTTGATGTTTGATTCATCGCGGGTTCCCTCTTACGTCATACTCCGGGGTTCCCTTATTTATGCACATGAGCACTTTTCAAAAATGGCGCTTACAATGGACGCACAAAAATACATAATTAAAATGCATTTTATATTTAGATATAATGGAAGTTACAGATAGTACTGGATGTTAGCTTGCTTGTTGTGCCCAAGAGCATATTTATTTAAGCCCATATATCTTATTAACAAGAAACTATGCTTCTAACCACAGGTCTAGAGCTGTAATTCCAACCACGTAAGTCTGTGACGCTGTTTGCGAATGTTGGTTTGAACTATGGTTTCAGGAAACACCGAATCGTTGAACTGTGCTGGTAACAACGGAACTTGCGACCAGAGTTGGCTAACGATGCTTTTGGGAAATGCACCCCTGATTGCCAAATTGAGTAAAACTATAAAATAAATATATATAAATATACATCATTTATAAGCCACATTCCCTTCAAAATGATAGTTAATTGATCAAAAGTCACAGTAAAGATTGTAAATTGTTACAAAAAAATTATATTTTGAATATTTGCTGTTCTGTTGAACTTTCTATTCATCAAAGAATCTTAAGAAAAATGTTTCACAGTTTCCACAAAAATATTAATCAACACAACTGTTTTTAACATTTTTTCTGAGCATCAAATCAGCATATTAGAAGGATCATGTGACACTGAAGACTGGAGTAATGATGCTGAAAATTCAGCTTTGCATCACAAGAATAAATTATATTTTACAGAGTATTAGAAAGCAGTTATCTTATACTGCAATAATATTTCACAATTTTACTGTTTTTTGATCAAATAAATGGAGCCTTGATGAGCATTAAAAAAAAACCTTCATAAAAAGCTTTCAAAAACAAACAAACAAAAAATATTACCGACTGGTAATACAACAAATCATGCAATTTTGTAAAGATAGTTTAACAATATACATTTTTTGGTAACACTTTCGCATAGGGACCAATTCTCACTATTAACTAGTTGCTTATTATTGGCTGTTTATTAGTGCTTATAAAGCCCATATTCTGCATGACCATATTCTACATCCCTAATTCTACCCAATACCTAAACTTAACAACTACCTTACTAACTATTAATAAGCAGCAAATTAAGTTAATTGAGGCATAAGTCATAGTTAATGGTTTGTTAATGGCAAGAATTGGACCTTTTTTATGATTTAATATTTTAGGAGCAAAAATCTAGGTACAATAATTAAATGTACACATAAAGACATTTTTTAATGTAAAAAGAATGAATTATGAAGCCACGGTGAAACGTTTCCAAAGCAGTTTTAGAAAAAAGTTCTGGAACATAAAAGAGCCTGTAGTTGAGGAAACACTTAGGTTCATGCGAATCGATTGGCAAAGTAAAGACTAGTTTGGTAAGTCCTTTAGACACAAGACTAGTTTGGTAAATCTTTTAGACCCAGTTGGCTAATAGCTCAGTTACTCCTGAGACAGATGCCGAACATTGGCGAGATTTGGCCACAGCCCACATTCAAGTCCAAATGCAGCGGGGCAAAATCTCCCACTTTTATCCCTGCGGTATTCACTCAGCGCTCATGCAAATGTGGGTAATTCAGCGGGGCATAGAAAGCCCTCAACAAATTGCAGGTGTTAGGAAGCCGAAACAAAGGCCACTACAAGCCCTAATGGCATCC